>PVHX01002746.1:0-159657 GCA_004024805.1 Geosciurus inauris | reverse complement strand
GTATTTGATTTTCCATTTCATTTTTCATATTTGGGAAATTTTCTGATATTATTTCATTGAAGAGATTGTGCATTCCTTTGGTTTGAAATTCTGTGCCTTCTTCTATCCCAATAAATCTTAGATTTGGTCTTTTGATGCTGTCCCATATTTCTTGTATGTTCTGTTCATGATTTTTTACCATCTTCACTGTATGGTCAAGATTACTTTCAAGATTGTGTATCTTGTCTTCATTATCCGAGGTTCTGTCTCTCAGGTGATCTAGTCTGCTGGTGATGCTTTCTATTGAGTTTTTTATTTGGTTTATTGTTTCCTTCATTTCAAGAATTTCTATTTTATTTCATGGTCTCTAACTCTTTCTTAAAGTAATGTTTTGTTATTTGTAATTGCTCTATTATATCTTTGTTAGAATGATCAATGTTTGCCTGTATTTGCTCTCCTATTTCTTTGTTGGAAGAATCAATTTTTGCCTGTAATTTCTTTCTTATGTCATTCTTTAATTCACTGATCATTTTAATTATGTACATTCTGAATTCTTTCTCTGACAATTCATTTCTCTGACAATTAATTCTTTAATTCACTGATCATTTTAATTATGTACATTCTGAATTCTTTCTCTGACAATTCATCAACAATTCACTGAATTCATCAGTGAATTCTGTTACAATGGTAGCAAGGTTTATTTGGGGCACTTTCTTCCCTTGTTTTTTCATGTTGATTTTGTATCTTCCTTTCTTGCAGTACCTATCTGAGGTATTGTGGCTTCTATCCTATAATCTTGTATTGACACTCCAGATTACCTGTGTCTCACCTTGGAGCTACTTGTGTTCCCCAAGTGTTTCCAGATGGGCACTACTGCCACTGAAGTTGATGGTGGAAGTAGTGAACGTACCTCTAGAGGGCAGTGGCCTTGGCTGGGCTCCTGTAGCAGACTGTTTTGCCCCTCTCTTGCTCTCCTGCTGGTGAACAGGAACTCTGGAGCAGAACTGGAGGCTGGCCCAGGTCTCACTTAGGCAGGGTCACAACCTGGAGAGTCTGTGTGTGACCCTTACCATGAGTGTGAGCTCCCCTGGGGCAGGAGGCTAGTAGACCCTAGTCTGCCTTCAGCTGGGCACCCCTGGCATTACCTGAGGATGGTTTTGGGCCTTCTGTCTCACCTGTCCACAGGAAATCTGGAGCAGAACTGGAGTGGGCCCAGGCCTCACTTGGTGGGGCCTCCTCATGCTGGGGTCTCTGCAGCAACTCTTACCCTGAGTGTGGGCTCCCCTGTGGCTAGTGGCTAGCAGTCTCTTGTCTCCCTTTGGCTGGACACCCGTGGAGTTTCCTGAGGGTGGATTTGGGTCTTTTGTGGCTCTTGCCAGTCCAACTTGATTTTACTTCTTGCATTTTAGTGGTCTTATTGAGGAGGTTGGTTTCTAAGCTGACATGATGGAGAGTTGGGCCTACTTTTTCTTCTAGTAGGCTCAAAGTCTTTGTCTAATACCTAAGTTCTTGATCTACTTTGAGTTGAGTTTTGTAGGAGATAGAGGTTCATTTTTATTCTACTACATTTACATTTCCAGTTTTCCCAGCACAATTTATTGAAGAGGCTATATTTTATCCAATGTATGTTTATAGCATCTTTGTCTAGTATGAGATAACTGTATTTATGTGTATTTGTCTCTTTGTCTTCTGTCGTATTCCATTGGTCTTCATGTCTGTTTTGGTGCCAACCATTCTGTTTTTGTTACTATAGCTCTGTAGTATAATTTAAGGTCTGGTATTTTGATGCCTCCTGCATCATTTTTCTTACTAAGTATTGCTTTCTCTATTCTGGGACTCTGACTTTTCCAAATAAATTTTCCTGGATAATTTTTCTATTTCTATAAAAAAATCATTGGAATTTTAATAGAAATCATATTAAATCTGTATTATACTTTTGTTAATATGGCCATTTTGACAATATTAATTCTTCCTATCTAGGAACATGCTATATTTTTTCCATTTTATAAGGTCTTCTTCAATTTCCTTCTTTATTGTTTTGTGGTTTTTATTGTAGAAGTATTGCACTTCTTTTGTTTGACTTATTCTCATTTTTTTTGAAGCTATTGTGAATGGGATAGCTTTTCTGATTTCTCCTTCAACTGATTCATCATTGGTGTATCAGAACACAATTGACTTATGGACATTAATTTTTATATCCTGCTACTTTACTGAACTTGTTTATAAGTTCTAGAAGCTTTCTGGAGGAGTTTTTTGGGGGACATTCTAAATAATTATGTTATAGGCAAATAGTGATAGTTTGAGCTCTTTTTTTCTTTTCATATCTCTTTAATTTCTTTCATTGCTCTAATTTCTCTGGTGGGAATTTCATGGTCTATGTTGAATACAAATGATAAAAGACAGCATATTTGTCTCTTCCCAGTTTTTATAGAAAACACTTTCAAATTTCCTTCATTTACAATGATTTTGGCTTTGGGTTTAGCATATATAGTTATTACAATGTTGAAGAAATTTTCTAGTTTTCCTAGTTTTTCTAGTGTTTTGAGTAGGAATGGATGCTGAATTTTGTCAAATGCTTTTACTACATTTAAGAATATATCTAAATTAGGAATGTGTTGAGATAGTTACAAAATTAACATAGTTTTGGAAAATATTTGCATATACTCAAGCAGTCTAAAGGTCATAAAGATTGTTTACAAAATGGAGCTAAAGCAGATTGGACAACAGTGACTTTTTAGTCATTACATTCATTCAAGTTAAAATATTATTTTTCTTTCTTTAAATTTTATTTATTTATTTTTATGTGGTGCTAAGGATCAAATCCAGTGCCTCACACACGCTAGGCAAATGCTCTACCACTGAGCTGCAACCCCAGCCCACAATTATTATTTTTTGTATCTGATACCTATATAAAAATTAAAGATATGATTACTCCAATAAACTGTACAATTTCCTGTGTGGGCACTGGGTATCATTTATTTTATTTTATTTTTTTAACACCACAGATTACTTTTAGTAATTGTTTTAATATGAAGCATTTAGAATACATATATTTATTCATATATATATACATATTGTATATACATATATATGTATTCTAAATTCTTTATATATTATATATTTATACATGCATGTGGAATATAAATGTAAAATATGTATATATTAGTCAAAAAGAAAAATATCTCTTAAAATGCAGGGCATATAAGCATAGTATCTTGATTTTTCTTCTAATGTAGTTTAAAAAGAGTAACTCATATTTTAATTTTCCAAATAATTACTTATTGGAAATGCAGCTCTAACTGCAGAGACTTTGCTATTGAGAGTATAGTAAAATCATTAGTAACTTATTATTATGGCCCTATAATTAAAATTATATTTTTAAAAATAAAAATTCATTATTATTACAGTTCCCAGAGGCTAAATCTGTACTTCTGAAGTAGGAAATTATATTTCAATATCGAGCTGATGATACTTTTGCAACTGTATTCATATGAATTTCAACAACACAATAAACTGGTATGCAACCAAATGGTAAAAATATTGATTGCAAGAAATATGATATAAGCAATAAATTAGAATTCAAATTAGTATCAGTTCAAAATATCATAATATTGAATATCAATGTAATATTATGTTTTCAGCTAAAACACAGAATTTAAGGATTACCTCATTTTTCTACATTTTTATTAGCATGTAAATAGGAAATTTATTTTTAAACAATATTTATTATTTAAGATTAATACTGATTTTCAATAACATTTTTTTTCTCAAATACTTTAGGAATTAATTTTCTAAAACTTAGTTTGATACTATATATATCTATTTTTATATTTTCTGTTTTTCTTTTTGACTAGAATAGTACTTCAGATGCTAAACTACTATCATATGACCAATTTTTTTTATGGTGCCAATGATGTTAAAATACACATTTGAAAAAAAAACTAAATATATTTTACTATTTTTATTTTTATTAATTTTTTTCTATCAATGACAGTAGAGTTTATTTTGATATATTATCCTTACATGGAGTATAACCTCCCATTCTTAAGGTTGTACATGGTATGGAGTCACACTGGTTTTGTATCTAAATATGAATATAGGAAAGTTATGTCTAATTCATTCCACTGCCCTTCCTATTCTTTTCTTCCTCCCTTCCATTCATTCCCCTTTGTTTAATTGAATGAATTGCTATTCTTCCCTCCCCACCCTTAATGTGCATGAGCATACACATACCAGATAGAATATTCAGCCTTTCGTTTTTTGAGATTGGCGTATTTCACTTAGCACAATAGTCTCCAGTTCCATTTTTTACCAGCAATTTCCATAGTTTCATTCTTCTTTGTGGCTGAGTAATACTCCATTCTGTATATATGCCACATTTTTAGAATCCGTTCATCTGTTAAAGGGGACCCAGGTTTGTTCCATAGCTTATCTATTGTGAATTGAGCTGCTATAAACAATTATGTCACTGCATCACTGTATGCTGATTTTCAGTCCTTTGGGTATATATTGAACTGTGGGATGACTGGTTCAAATGGTTATTCCATTCCAAGTTTTCTGAGAAATATCCATACTGCTTTCCAGTTGCACAAATTTGCAGTCCCGTCAACAATGTATGAATGTATACCTTTATCCCAACATCCTAGCCAATATTTATTGTTATTGTATTCTTCATACTTGCCATTCTGAGGGGTGTGAAATGGAATCTAAGGGGAGTTTTAATTTGCATTTCCCTAATTGGTAGCGATGTTGAACATTTTTTCATATTGTTGTTAACCATTTATATTTGTTCTTTGGGGAAATGTTTACTCAGTGCTACTGTCCATTTAATGATTGGGTTGGTTATTTATTTATTTATGTTAAGTTTTTGAATTTTTTGCATATCCTAGAGATTAATGCTCAATTGGAGATGCACCATTTATTGAATTTTCCTCAGTATATTTTAATTTTCCCAATGTATTTTCACCAGTGTATGTTAATATTGACTTTGTCTTGTATGAGGTAACTTTTTATGTGGATTATTCTCTGTATCTGCTATTCTGGTTCCATTGGTATTTTTGCCCATTTTATTGCCAATTTCATGCTCTTTTTATTACTATAGCTCTGTAGTATCATGTGAACTCTGGTATTTTTATAGTACCAGCATCACTTTTCTCACTAAGATTTTCTTTAGCTATTTTGGATCTCTTATTTTTCCAAATGAATTTCATGATTTCTATTTCTATGAAGAACATTATTGTAATTTTAAGAGGCAAGTGTATTAAATCTGTATAGTTCTTCATACAGATTTATAAAGTAAAATAGTACTATGGCCATTTTTGATAGCATTTATTCTGCCTATCCAAGAACATGGTAGATCTCTCTGTCTTCTAAAATGTTTTTCAATTTCTTTTGTTAGTATTCTGTAGTTTTCATTATTGAGGTCTTTTTTTCCACCTCTTTTGTTAGATTGATTTCCAGGTATTTTTTTTTTTTGAGGCTATTTTGAATGGGATAGTTATCCTAATTTCTCTTTCAACTGTTTCATCATTAGTGTATAAAAATGCAATTAATTCATGGTGGTTAATTTTATATTCTGATACATTGCTGAATTTGTGTATAAATTTTAGAAGTTTTCTGATGGAACTTTTAGGTTCTTATAAATATAGAATCATGTCATCCACAGATAGAGATAATTTGAATTCTACCTTTCCTGTTTGTATCTCTTAGGTTCTTTTTTTTTTTGTCTAATTGCTCTGGCTGCAGTTTTAAGGATGTGTTGAATAGAAGTTGTGAAAGAGGTCATCCCTGTCTTTTTTTAGTTCTTAGATGGAATACTTTCAATTTTTTCTCCATTTATAATGAAGTTGGCCTTGGGTTTAATGTACATAGTTTTTACAATGTTGAGGTATGTTTCTACTATCCCTACATTATCTAGAGTTTTAAACATAAATAGATGTTATATTTTGACAAATACTTTTTCTGTATCTATTGAGATAATCATGTGGTTATTGTGTTTAAAGCTATTGATATGATGGATTATGTTTGTTGATTTCTGTATGCTGAACAACCTTGCTTCCATGGATGAAATCCACTTGATCATGGTGCACTATCTTTTTAATATGTTTCTGTGTGTGATTTTCCAGGATTTTATTGAGAATTTTTGCATCTATGTTTATCAGGGATATTGGTCTATAGTATTATTTCCTTGATATGCCTTTGTCTATTTTGAGGATCAGGGTAATACTAGCTTCATAGAATGAATTTGGAATGGTTCCCTCATTTTCCATTTCATGGACTAATTTGAGGAAAATTGGTGTTAGTTCCTCTTTGATGATCTGGTAGAGCTCAGCTGAGAATCCATATGGTCCAGTACTTTTCTTTGTTGATAAGTTTTAATTAAATCTTCAATTTAATGCTTGAAATTGATCTGTTTTTCTCTGTGTTCATGTTTCAATTTGTGTAGTTTTTATATATCTAGAAATTTGTCAATGACTTCAAGATTTTCTATTTTATTGGAGTATAAGTTTTGAAAATAGTTTCTGATTATCCTCCAAATTTCAATGGTGTCTGTAGTGATTTTTTTTTTCATAACACATTTTGGAAATTTGGGTTTTATTTATGCCCCTAACAATGGAGCATTTAAGTTCATCATAAAATCCCTTAACAATCTCACAAATCAAATAGACCACAACATCATAATACTAGGTGATTTTAACACAACTAACTCATCACTGTATAGATCATCTAAACCAAAACTAAACAAAGAAGTTATAGAATTAAAATATACTATTAATAATTTAGAATTAACAGACACACATAGAATATTTCACCCATCAATGACTGAATATATTTTCTTCACAGCAGCATATGGGTCATTATCTAAGATAAAACACACCTTAGGTCACAAAGTAACTCTTAGCAAATACATAGCAACTCTTAGCAGTAGAGATAATACCTTACATTCTGTTAAATCATAATGAAATGAAATTAGAAATCAACTATATAATAAAATATAGTAGCTACTCTAATACCTGGAGACTAAATAATACTCTACTGAATAAGTCCATAAAGAAATTGAAAAGCAAGAAAAATAATTGAAGCTATGTAAAACATGGAGTCTGTAAGTACTTTTTTAAAAAAAATAGATCATAGCAGAAATAAGAAATAAACTCTTTGAAACAAATAATAGAGTTACAACATGAAAATCATTAAGATATTATTTTTTAAATATTTTTTTTAGTTGTAGATGGGCACAATATCTTTATTTATTTCTTTTTATATGGTGGTATGGATTGAATCCAGGGCCTCACACTTGCAAGGCAAGCACTCTACCACTGAGCTGCAATCCCAGCACCCACTAAGATATTATGAAAGCCTTTCTAAGAGGAAATTTTATATTACTGAATGCTTATATTTAAAAATGGATCCCAGGCAACATGGCTGTAATTCCAGGGGTTTAGGGGGGCTGAGAAAGAAGGATCACAAGTTCAATGCCAGAGTAAGCAAGTGAGTGAGGTCCTAATCAATATAGTAAAATCCTGTTTCAAAAATTAAAAAATAAAATAAGAAATTGAAATGAAAATAAGAAGGGTGTGACTCAGTGTGAAAGCAACCTTGTGTTAAATCCCCAATAAATACACACACACACATACACACACACACACATACCACCATCACATAAACACACACAAGAAAAATCACAAATTTAAAACATAATGCTTTATCTCAAGGCATTAGGATAGAAAAAAAACAAATTCCAAAATCTATAGAAGGCAAGAAACACTTAAGATCAAAGCCAAAATTAATAAAATTGAGAATAAAAAAAACACAGGATTAATGAAACATAGAGTTTATTTTTTGAAAAATAAATAAGACTAACAAACCTTTAGTGAAACTAAATAAAAGAGATGACACAAACTTATAAAATTTGAAATGAAAAAGATACCAACTCAGACACATTAATCCAGAGGATCAGCAAAATTCTATTTTGAAAATTTATACTCAAGTAAGCTTGAATTTCTACAATATATTGAATGATTTATAAAGACTTATGAGCTACCCAAATATAACCATCAAGATATAAGCACACCAATATTAAGTAATGAAATTGAAGCAGCTATTAAAAACCTTCCAAAAAAGAAATCCCCACATGGATTTGTTGTTGAGTTCTACAAGACCTTTAAAGAATAATTTTTGCCATTCCTCCTCAAATTATTATAAAAAAGAATTAAGAGGATAGTGCACCAAGATTAAGTGAGTTTCATCCTAGGGATGCAAGATTAGTTGAAAATACACAAATCGATAAATGTAATTCAGCACATAGAGTTCAGGAAAAGAATCATATGATTACATCAATAGATGCAGAAAATATATTTGACAAAGTCCAGCATAATTCATTATTGTAACACTAGTGAAACGAGGGATACAAGGAACTTCCCTCAAACTTATAAGCTATAGATAACAAACCAAAGGCCAACATCATACTGAATGGAGAGAAACAAAGCATTTTCTCTAAAAGCAGGAACAAGGAAAGCAGGTATACTTTCACCAGTCCTATTCAACATAGGCTTTTATACTCTAGCCAAAGCAATAAGGAAGGGAAAAGGAGAAAGGAAGAAAAGGAGAAAGAAAAGAAAAGGGAAAGGATTGCAAAGAGGAAAAAGAGAAGTTAAATTATATCTGTTTGCTTGTGACACAATCCTCTATCAAAAAGACACAAAGAACTTCACCAGAAGACTTCTAGGGTGTTTTAAAAAATTACGAAGGTAGCAGGATACAAGAACAACTCTTATAAATCAATTTTTATTATCCCAATGAGAAATCTACTGAAAAGAAAATTAGGAACACTCTCCCATTCACAATAACTTCAAAATATTACAAAACTATCTAACCAAGCCATCTCCTCTGACTAAGCTAACCATTTCTTAGTTTTCATTTGGGTGCATTTTGCCTCCTTAATAGAACTCAAAAAATAACAAATTCACATCGGTGCACTTTGCTTTCATGTAAATTGCATCCATAAGATGGATTGACATCTTGGTATCTTATGGATTTTGGTTGCAAAATCTTCAAAGCAGGTGGTGAGACACTGAGTCACTGTGACAGGCAGGCCTGCCCCTGTCACAAACAAACACAAAAATACAGTAAATATGGAAAGCAGGACCTGGTGTTTCACCCGACTTCTGATGGAGGAAGGCTGACAATGAGCGGGCTCTGCATGTTTATTACACAGGTTTTTACATCAAAGGTATTTATTGTGAGAAATTATTTTAAAACCAAAAGGAGGTCAAAAGTTTGAACAGTTCAATTACAGTCATTAGTTTGTCACCACCCCTGGGCAGCTGGCACCTAAATTTTAAGTCATGAACTGATAAACTCCATGGCAACCACAAAATTTCCCTTTGAACAGGGCATCACCATACAACTGGGCAGATTTCTTGGCACTGAGAGATTCTCAAGGAAGGTGTCAGTCTCTGTCTCTGAGCAATTCAAAGACTCATAATTCATTTGCTGCTCCCAACACAATATCATGAAGAGAACTCCATAGAACATGATGGTCACCCATGCCTTCTCAGATGTGTTTTCTTCAACAGTTGCCAACCCCCATTTCCTATACTTACACACCAGAGGGAAGGATTTCATCTGGCCATGGTCACCAAATAAAAGTAAGTCATGTCTACACTGGCTCAAGGGCAGATTCTCCATCCACATGGGTCAAGGGAAGCAAGGCTATCAGCACTTGGCTGAAGCAACATAATGCTCTACACTAGCTCAAGGCAAGTGATCATCTACATATTGACTTAAGGCTAGTTTTCCAATTTTTTCTGGCTAAATGCTAGTGAGTCTGTATGTGCACTGTAGAGGGAGAAACTGGTCCAGGCCTTGGAGAGGGTGGCTGGTGGGCTCCTGCCTTCACCCTAAGGCTCCTCCTTTTTTAAATCAGACTATTTTTAAAACTTTAGAACAGTAATTGTATTATACAATTTGTCTGAAACAAATTTATTAAAAATTATCTCAGAAAAATGGGAGAAATATAGAGAAGCAGGGCAGGGGGAAATGCCCCAGGGAAAACAGTCTCTGATTCTCAGCCACAGCATGTGAGTGGAAGGAATAAGTAACCCTCAGAAGTGTGAGCCAGCTGGAAATGAAAGTCTGAAAAAGTAGTATTGATAAATAAAAACAAAAGATGCTGTTTTAAAGCAAGGGTTTGATGGGTGAAAAAGACCTGATGGATCTGATCCTAACATAGGGAAAAAGCCCATGAATGCTTCATTTATAGTGAAGTGCACCAAAGAAATTTATTGTGGGGAAGGGTTCCTCAAGGTAAACAAAGAAGCAATAGGCTATAGGGAATGTGGCCTTATTGGGGACTTATCATTTGTATAGTAATTACTCTTCCTCCAGGCAGCTGGCACCTCAAGGCTAGTTGGGTGCACTGGTATCTCTTTCCACCTCTAGGGAGTTGTGTATGAACCTAGGTATCACAAAATTCTCTTTGAGCAGGATGTTTGCCAAGGAAATGAAGCAGTCTCAGATCAGTGAGATTATACCAAGTGTTCTCAGAGGGGCACACCTCCACTTAAAGATGGCTTAGACACGCCCAGTTTATTTGTGGCTTCCAACATCTGATGTCTTTTGCAGGTGGGGACAGAGTAGACTCCTGATGTCCTGGTCGATCCAAAGTGCTCTCATCTGGAACCCATGCAGAGAAACCTAACCTAATCAAGATCCAGCAGCTCTTCAGAATCCACATAACCAATGCCAAGTCCAAGATGTCAGGATCAACTGAGCATACCATCCTCTGGCTGTCCAATATTGTTTTTTGGTTTTAACCCTGGACTTCATCAGAGCCACACTCTGTGTATCTGGAACATTTCTTGTATCTTACATTGGACCCCTGTTACTGCTGACACATGGCATGCAACAGCAGAGTTTTTGGACATGGGTAGCAATCCTCCTAATTACTCCCTACCAGTGATTTCTATTGGCATGGTGTTGCCCAGAGTCAGACTAGGATGCTATGTAGGGATCCTTGCAATCAGGAAGTGGAGAGGAATGGCTGGAAGACTGGCTCTTCTGATAGCCTTCTGCCCTGCCTGAGTGGCCTTCTTAGGCAGCCGATTCTCACAGGGCATGGGGAAGGTGAGAAGGGTAGGCTCACTGGGACTGCTCTTGGAGAACACAGGGAAATGGGAAAGATCCATGGGGATTGGGAAAGGTCTTGGTTCACAATCCCCTTGTGATGGCAGTAGTACACAGCACACAACCACCTGCTGGAAATATCTCCAGGCCTCTTCCTCCTACATTCCACCTGGTGAGACATAGTCAAACTGCTGTCCCTCATCTGCATATTCCATCATGATGTAAATATTTCACTGGGTTTTAATGACCTGAAATAACTGAATGACATTGGGATGATCCAGGTTTCTCATGATGTTGGGTTCTGAGAGTATCAGGAGGTTCTTGACTACTTTCTTCATGAATTTCACTGCCACCTCTGCCCCAGTGAGGTGATGGTGGGCTAGTTTTATCTGGATGAACCCACCATGCCTAATGACCCTCAGAAATTTATAATGATCCTTGACCACCATCTTCTTGCAGGAGCAAGGCCCCTGCAACACTGTTAGTCTGAATGCTCTGGCTATATATCCTCAACAGGAAAACCAACTAAGGATGCTAGCTGAGGACAAAACTAATCCAAATACCACAGCCAACAACCACCAATCACCAAATGCACTAACTATCTGGGTATCCGACAGGTCACCACTAAGAGCTTCGTGTACTTGTAGACAAAAACTCTCACAGCCACCTTCTTATATACCTTCTGTTTGAATATTTCTCACAATGGCTCCTTGTGACATCAGAGCAAGCATTTGCCCTGTCATACCTGGCCCTAACCCCCAGTGGTCATCTCCATTTTGGGTCTCCAGAGCTTTTTCTATTTTCAGAATAGGAATAAGGAAGGACTCCAGAGTTGTTTATTTTTTTTCTTTAGAGGTTTATGAGACTAACATTTACTTGTTTAGAAATTAAAATTTGTTTGTATGGAGTTTCAAAGTATATTTTATTTTCAGTCTAAATATCTGAAGACCACAACATATCTACACTCAAGGTATTCAATTCCTTTTTCTTCTAACCTGGAATAACTAATGTCAAAAGGATGATAGCACCTCATTCACATGGTGATACTATAACAAAAGGCTCTGTTCCCTAAGACACCATAGAGCATGGTCTAAATACCTGTGTGGATGAGAGGGTGGAAAGTTCATCATAATTTCCTCATACAGTCCTACACACAATGCATATGCATTACATTTTGATACCAGTAACTGAGGGGATATGGGGTAGAGATGTGCAAGAACAACATTTTCTGTTACTGAATATAGGTTTATACCAGAGTTGTTTTTCTATCTTAGTTTAAAGGGAATGCCCAGAGGAACTCCACAAAAATACCTGTAGGACATACTCAAAATGAAAGGGATGAAAATTGAAATATTTCATGTAAAAATCAATTAGAAGAGAAGATAATCATTCATGGATAGAAGGCACAGTGAATCAGGAGCTTGCTCTGCCTCTGTTCTCCTTAGAAGAACATGTACCCCACTAAAGCAGCAGCCCTCCCTGCTGTCCTTATAAGGTCACAGGTCACACTGAACCAGCAGCCTGCCATGCTTTCTTTATTGGGACACAATTCATACTATAACAAAAGCTTGTCCTATTCCCTTATGACCCCATCTTAAGCAATTACATCATAATATTGCCATTTCTGAAAATAAAAAGACCTTATTCCTATGTTGGGATCAGAAGCTAAACAAGTGCTCTGAGAGAAACAATTCAGCCATAACATGCTGTATTCCTAGTTTTCTATCACTTTTTTTCCATAGGTGTTGAATTTTGTCATAGGACATTTCTACATCAATCCATACAGTCATATGACTTTCTGGGCTTATGAAGGAAGTGCATAGCCTTAGTGGTTATGGTACTGCAAATACCTGATGTCTACTCACCCAATAACCTTTTACTTAGTTCACCTCTTAAAGATTCCACTAGCTAATATCACCAAACTGAGGACCCCACTGCCAAAACATGAATCCTATTATGGGGAGGCACATTATACCTAAACCACAGCAACACAGTTTTCTTCTTATACTGTTGATGTCTTCAGGGTCTGTCATAATTTAATACTTAATATTGATTTACTTCATCAATGTTCACACAAATTAGTGAATTTATTAATCTTTTCAATCAGCTCTTTTTCTCACTGATTTCTTCCATTGTTTCTATTTTCAATATAATTAATCTCTGCTTTTTGTTCTTTATCCTGCTTGATTTTGGTTCATTTGCTCCCCAGCCACACTCCTAATACTACCCAAGATATCTAAGGTGGTAAAAATCATTATTAATTTGTGCTGTTTTTCTCATTTCTAATGTGCTTTTATTACTATCAGTTTCCAAGTACTGTTTTAGATGTATTCTACAAATTTTTATATGTTGTTTTTCACTAGATTCAGTGTCCATTTTGTTTCCTTTTAAACTTCCTTGACCCATAAATTACTGAGAATTGTGTTTGTTTTCCAAGGTTTTGGAGATTTTTTTTTTTTTTCCTAAATTTTATGTTTCTAGTTTGAGTCCTTTGTGGTGAAAAAACACACTAAGTATAATTCCAATTATTTTAAATTTGGTAAATTTGCTTCTTGGCATGGAATATGGTTTATACTGATTTATCTACTTAGGGAAAATACAAGAATCAGTATTCTATTATTGGGTTAAGAATACCATAAATATCTCATATCCTTTGAAGATGTATGACATTTATTTGCTTTGGACATATTAAAAGAGTCAGTATTCTGTGATTCAGTTAAGTTTACTATAAATAAGTTCTGTATCCTTTTCTTAAAACATGTAAAATTCTCCTATATGTTTGCTGTGTTTTGCCAAGTTTACTATCAATAGTTGAGGACTTGTTCATTTTCAAAATCTAAAGCTTCAATCCCTTTCATCTTCCCTCACACCTCACCCAACATAAATAAAAAAATGAATACATAAACAAATAGCAACAATAATAAAATTATCCATAATCAATAGGAGGATAAAAGTGGATCAGAGTCAATAATATAATATTAGCCTCATGTCCTGCACTATATGTTGGAGATCTTTTGATTGCCAGATTTTTGGATGTGTTTACATGGATTATTTCAGAGTTACACGTTTTCCCCACACTTTGGATGATTTATTAGGATTGATTCTGGCATCTTACTGAAATTTATGGTACTCACATGTTACCCCATCTTACCTTAACCCTGGGATCAATTTTGTGTTATTGTCCAATTCAAGATTGTCCAGACATATTTTTAATTCAGTAACCACTGGCATGAAGGTTTTAAATTATTTTTATCATCTTCAATTTCTGTGTACTCTACTTCTGTCCCATCTGTCTATAAGTGCTCTCAGCTTTGAACACTTTTCAGATTTCACCATAAGAGGATTAACTTGGTTTCTAAGGCCCATTACATTTTTTCTAACAGAACATTTCCATATTTGTCTTTCAGATACAAGACACAAGGGAAAGCTGGGTAAGAAAGTTTATTTTTACAAAATGTGTTCTCACACTAAATAGAATTTAAGGAAAATTGATTTTTATTAGTATTTGCTTCTATCAAATGAGCCTTCAAGATGCCTTTTCCTTATTTTTACTCATACATCATTTCCTTTTGTGCCTTTTGAAAATCCAAGGGCTCTTTCTAGAACCATATTCTTCTCCACTCACTCTTCACACAACTTTGTTCCTTACTTCACTTCAAGAAGTGTGAAGCCAGGCACTAGAAATTGATATCTACAGAGTATTTCATGCAAAAACAGCTGAATTTATCATATTTTCAGCAACTCATGTGATATTTTTCAAAAATAGGCCATATTTGACATAATAATGTAAGTTTTAGCAAATACAAAATACAATTTGATATAATTCCATACATAGTATCAGATCATAATGAAATGAAACTAGAAATCAATAAGAAAAATAGAAACCACATAAAACATGAAGATTAAAAATATTTTTAAAAAAAATAGATCATAAAATAAATAAGAGAAGAAATCAAGAAATTCTTTGAAACAAATGATAACAGAAATACAACATATCAAAATTTCTGGGACAGTATGTAAGTGGTTTGAAGAGAAAAAATTATAGCCTTTTACCGTAATTCAATATGTTTGTCATTTCAAGTTTAAATATTTCTAATAACTTTGGACTCTGGAAGACATCAATTACATTTTCTTCCAAATAATTGGGGTAAAAGTATGGCAGCACCTCACTCACATCATGATACTGTAACAAAATGCTCTGTTCCCTAAGACACTACCACTCTAATGCCTATGGTGTTGAGAGGGAGAAAAGGTTTATAATAATTTCTACAGAGTCCTCATCAGATTTCTCCTTATGAATTCCAGAATGCCACATTTTCTTTTTTCATTCATTTGCTAAAGGGCACCATGTTGGGTTCCATAGCTTTGCTATTGTGAATTGACCTGCTATGAACATTGATGTGGCTGTGTCACTGTAGTATGTATACTTTACGTACTTTAGGTATATACTGAGGAGTGGGATAACTTGGAAAAATGCTGGTTCCATTTCAAGTTTTCTGAGGAATATTCGTGCTGCTTCCTAGAGTGTTTGCACCAATTTTCAGTTCCACCAGTGATGTAAGGCTATACATTTCCCCACACATACTCGCCAAATTTAATTGTTAATTGTATTCTTGATAACTGTCGTTCCGGCTGGAGTGAGATGTAGTTTCAGCATAGTTTGAATTTGCATTTCCCCAGTTGCTAGAGATGTTGAATTTTTTTCATATGTTTATTGACCATTTGTATTTGCTCTTCTGTGAAATGTCTGTTCATATTCTGTGCCCATTTATTATTTGGGGTATTTGTTCTTTTGGTGTTAATTTTTTTGAGTTCTTTGTATATCCTGGAGATTAATGCTCCATTTGAGGTGCAGGTGGAAATGATTTTCTCCTGTTCCAGAGACTCTATCTTCACATTTTTTATTGTTTCCTTAGCTGAGAAGAAGCTGTTTAGTTGGATACCATCCCATTTATTGATTCTTCATTTTACATCTTGTACTTTAGGGCATTTTGAGGAAGATGCAGCCTAAGCCAACATGATGGAGAGTTGGGTTTACATTTTCTTCAAGGTCTTGGTTTAATGGGTAGGTCCATGTTCTACTTTGAATTTAATTTTGTACATGGTGAAAGATAGAGGTCATATTTTATTCTGCTACATATGGATTTCCAGTTTTCCTAGCATTATTTGTTGAAGAAGCTATCTTTTCTTCATTCTGTGTTAATGGTATCTTCATCTAGTATTAGATAACTGTATTTATGTGGCTTTGTCTCTTTATCTTTTGTTCCATTCCATCAGTATTTATATCTATTTTGGTGTCAATATCATTTCATTTTTGTTACTATAGCTCTGTAGTATAAAGTAAGGTCTGGTATTTTCATGCCTCCTGAGTCACTTTTCTCACAAAGGATTGATTTTTGCTATTCTGGTCCTCTTACTTTTCCAAAATAATTTTATTATTCTTTTTTATTTCTAGGATTAGTATCATTGGAATTTTAATAGAAATTGCATTAAATCTGCATAGCACTTTTGGTAGTATGACCATTTTGACAATATTAATTCTGCCTATTAATGAATTTGGAAGATCTTTCCATCTTCTAAGGCCTTCTTCAATTTCTTTCTTTAGTGTTCTGTGGCTTTTATTGTAGAAGTCTGCCACTATTTTTTTTAGACTGATTCTCAATTTTTTTTGAGGCTATTGTGAATGAGACAGTTTTCCTAATTTCTCTTTCAGCTGATTCATCATTGGTGTATAGGAACACAAAAAATTGATTTATTGATTTATGTGTGTAAATTTTATATTCTACTATTTACTGAACTTGTTTACCAGTTCTAGAAGCTTTCTGGTGGAGATTTTTGGGTCTTCTAAATATAAGATAATGTCATCAATCATATAGAGATAGTTTGTTTTCCTATTTGTATCCTTTTGATTTTTTTTTTTTTGTCTAATTGTTCTGTCTAGAGTTTCAAGGATTTGTTCAACAGAAGTTGTGAAGGAGGGCATCTCTCTCTTGTTCAAGTTTTTAGAGGGAATGTTTCCAATTTTTCTCCATTTAGAATGTTGGTGAACTTGGGTTTAGCATATATAGCTTTACAATATTGAAGTATGTTCCTACTATCTCTATTTATTCTAGTGTTTTGAATATGAATTAACACTGAACTCATTAAATGCTTTCTGCATCTATTGAGAAAATCACATGACTCGTGTCTTTAAGTCTATTGATGTGATGAATTGATTTCTCTATGTTGAATACACCTGGCATCCCTGGGATTAACCCTGCTTGATTATGGTGCACTATCTCTTAAATATGTTTAAGAGATATGTTTAAATATGTGTGTTATTTTCCAGAATTCTATTTAGAATTTTTGCACCTATGTTCAACAGGGATATTGGTCTGAGTTTTCTTTGGGTATAGACTGAAGAGTGGAATAGTTGGATCAAATGGTGGTTCCATTACAAGTTTTCTAAGGAATCTCTATACTGCTTTCCAGATTGGTTGTACCAATTTGAAGTTCCCACCAAAAATATATCAGTGTGCCTTTTCTCCTCACATCCTTGTCAACACTTATTGTTTATATTTTTGATAACTGCCATTCTGACTGGCATGAGATGAAATCTTAGAGTTGTTTTAATTTGCATTTCTCTAATTGCTAGAGATGTTGAACATTTTTTCATATGTCTATTGATCAATTGTGTATCTTGTTCTGAGAAGTTTCTGTGCAGCTCCTTAGCTCATTTATTGATTGGGTTGTTTGTTTTTTTGCTGTTAAGTTTTTTGAGTTCTTTATATCCCGGAGATTAGTGCTCTATCAGATGTGTGTGTGGCAACACTTTGTTCCCAGAATGTAGGATCTCTGTTTACTTCATTGATTGTTTCTTTTGCTAAGAAGAATCTTTTTAGTTTGAATCCATACCATTTATTGAATCTTTATTTTACCTCTTGCACTATAGCAGTCTTGTTAAGGAAATAAGTTCCTAATCCAACATGATGGAGATTTGGGTCTGCTTTTACTTCTATTAGGTGCAGAGTATCTGGTCTAATTCCTAGATACTTGATCTACTTTGAGTTGAATTTTGTGCATGGTGAGGGATAGGGGTTTAGTTTTATTTTGCTGCATATGGATTTACAGTTTTCCCAGCACCATTTGTTGAAGAAGCTATCTTTTCTTCAATGTATCTGTCTGGCACCTTTGTCTAGTATAAGATAACTATATTTATATGGATTTGTCTGTGTCTTCTATTCTGTACCATTGATCTACATGTCTATTTTAGTGTCAGTACCATGCCATTTTTGTTACTATAACTTTGTAGTATAGTTTGAGGTCTGGCATTGTGATGCCTACTGGTTCATTCTTCTTGCTAAGGATTGCTTTGGCTATTCTGGGTCTCTTTTTCTTTCAAATGAATTTCATGATTGCCTTTTCTATTTCTATAAGGAATGACATTGGGATTTCAATTGGAATTGCATTGAATCTGTATAGTGCTTTGGGTGGTATGGCCATTTTGACAATATTGATTCTGCCTATCCAAGAGCATGGGAGATTGTTCCATCTTCTAAGGTCTTTTTCAATTTCTTTCTTTAGTATCCTGTAGTTTACATTGTAGAGGTCTTTCACCTCTTTTGTTAAATTGAGTCCCAGGTATTTTATTTTTTTAGAGGCTATTGTGAATGGAGTAATTTTCCTAATTTCTCTTTCAGAGGATTTATCACTGATGTGTAGAAATGCAATTGATTTATGGGTGTTGATTTTATATCCTGCTACCTTGCTGAATTCATTTATTAATTCTCAAAGTTTTCTGGTGGAATTTTTTGGATCCTGTAAGTATAGCATCATGTTGTTGGCAAATAATGATGGTTTGAGTTCTTCTTTTCCTGTTTGTATCCCTTTAATTTCTTTCATGTGTCTAATTGCTCTGGCTAGTGTTTCAAGGACTATGCTGAATAGCAGTGGTGAAAGACGGCATCCCTGTCTAGTTCCCGTTTTCAGAGGGAATGCTTCCAACTTTTCTCCATTTAGGAGGAGGTTGGGCTTGGGTTTAGCATAGATAGCTTTTACAAAGTTGAGGTATGTTCCTACTATCCCTAGATTTTCTAGAGTTTTGAATCTGAAAGGGTGCTGTATTTTTGTCAAATACTTTCTCTGCATCAATTGATAAAATCATGTGATTTTTATCTTTAAGTCTATTGATGTGATGGGTTACATTAATTGATTTTCATATGTTGAACCAACCTGAACCAACCTTGCATCCCTGGAATGAACCCCACTTGATCATGGTGCACTATTTTTCAAATATATTTTTGTATGCAATTGTACGATGAAACCTTTTATGAAACATTTTAAAATATAACATGCTGTATAGTTCTCCAACAGTTTTTTAGATAGTTACTAAAACTCTTACATATAGGGAATTGAGGTACAATGGATAAGTGATTTTTTTAAAGTAAGCATAGTCAATAAATGACAGGTCTCCAAGCAATTTGCAAACCATAAACTTAGATTATTACTAATTTTCTCTAGATTTTCACAGTTCTTGTTTTCATATAATGACAGATATTGTTAACTTTAAATTTTTTAAAAAAATTTTGAAGTAGTTAATAAATATTATTAGTACTATGTTTCTATGGCTAGTTGCACTTTTACTTTCTATATCTAAACTGAATTATCATTATTGTTAAAGAATTCTTGTGCTTTTCAGCATTTGTGTCTTGGTATTGCTATTGCCTCCTTGAGAATCTTTGCTCAAAATATCTGTCCATCATAAGCCAAAACAGGGAGGTATATTACAGCTTCATATAGTTAAGAGATTTTTAAATGAAGTTTTCACACGATGAAATTGGGGTGTTCTATGCAATATTGAGACTGTTTATATAAGAACATTTTTTTCTTGGTCTTCCTATCAAGTAGCAAAAGATTGAGCCAGAATCTTGAAACTCTCTTTTTCTTCAGCCTTTAGGAAATAACATTTTCTAATCTGTTATAATAATCTTCAGTTTGTCTCATTTCCCCTCAGGATTGCAAGTTTTTAGGCAGGAGTGAGGGTGTGGAGGGGTTCACGCATCTTTAAATCATTCATGGCATCTAAATGGGTAGTTCACTGTAATTGGTCATTCAATATATATTTGTACAGTGGCTTATCTATATAACAGAATGAGGTGAAAAGCATATAAAGAGTAGCCAGGCGCAGTAGCTCAAGCCTGTAATCCCAGCACTTAGGGAGGCTGAGACAGGAGAATCATGAGTTCAAAGGCAGCCTCAGCAAAGGCAAAGCGCTAAGCAACTCAGTGAGATTCTGTCTCTACATAAAACACAAAATAGGGCTGGGGATGTGGCTCAGGGATCAAGTAACCCTGAGATCAATCCCCAGTACACACACACACACACACACACACACACACATATAAATATATATATATATATATATATATATATATATATATATATATATGAAGAGTATTTTCTAAAAATCTAAAGGGAATAAAAAGGAAGATAACAGGAAATATTAAAATATAAGGTTAAGTGAAGAATAATGACAAATATGCACACCAGATGGAAAGTAATTATTTTGTAGATATTATTCCCCAGAGCATAGTAAATAGACACACTTACACATGTTAGAATAAATTAAAAGTTTGGATCATGTCTTTGAAAATTTTTGAGGCATCTATATTTGTCTGTTTATAGTCCTTCCTGACATTAAACATTTCATAGATTTTTGGGTGTCAATACTCTTAGTTTTGTAAAGAACTCTGAAGATTCCTTTTCTCAAAATTTATAGATGTTTTTTATTTATCAAAGATGTCTGCTGACCTTAAAAGTGTTTTGACCCCTATATACTGTCAACAATGACATTTATAGAATAAACTCACTGCTGTGATAGAGAAAACTATATTTTGATTAGGTTCTTCTTCTATTCATATTTTTAAATATTACTTTTACTTGGTGTTTTTATGTATTCTTCCCTTTCTAATGCAATGTTAACCTATGTCTTTTTAAAGAAAGCTTTCTCCATGAGTGATATCAATATCTACATAAAGTAAAATGCCCCAATGATTTTATCTACATTATGCTACAAAACAGGAATTAAATACAATATTCCAAGAATTCCAGGGGCTTCTAGTACTGTGCTGTATATAATCATGCAACATAGCATTTCTATTTTGCTTTAGAGTATGTAAAACATATATATATACATATACATATACATGTATATATAGAATTTCTATAAAGAAAATTCTTTTCAAATGGAAAAACTTTCAGATAACATCATCTTACATGATGATATAGAAGTGATTATTTTGGTGCCATTGGGAGACACAGTACTCTAGGAAGAAAGAAGTAATTGGTGATACCAGATCAAAGATTCCCTAAAGCTCATATGTATAAAAACTTGATTCTTCCCTCCAGTGTAAAACGGTTTATGACTATTAATTTTTCCTTTCCTAAAAGCCTTCAGATTGTTCTTTGTAATTTTTTTTTCTTAATTTATTTTGAGATTTACTTCATTCATTTACAAAGAGGATCTATTTGAAACATTCCTGTCTATTTAAAAGGAATAAAGGGGGTCTCAGGAAAATAGAAGATCAATAGAGTAGAGGAAGAGGATCGAGAGGACAGGAGGAAAGTCTATGGGGAAGTGCTAGAGAATGAAATCAAATTGTGCTATGTACATGCACCAATATGCCACAATAAATTCTAATTATAAATATAACTACAATGTACTACTTGAAATAATAATAGTTAGGAGATTAGTGATGTAAAGTAAGTAGATCAGGCGGAAGGAAGAAGAGAAGAAAAGGAAAGACACTGGGGAATAAGATTGATCAAATTTTGTGGATGTACAAATGTAGTATAATGAATCTCACTATTGTGTATAATTATATTAATAAAATGTATATTGTATACAAAATATACACATGAAGTATGCTACCATTGAGAAACAAAGCAAGAGTTTAAAAGGAGAAGTACAAGAAAGTTCACCTTTATCTACTTCTGGAGGTGTCCTTGACAACAACATCTAGGTAGGATAAGTGAAGGTGGTGACAGGTAGCTGCCAACATTGGCTACATTAGCAGTACTTGCAGCAGCACTGTCAGAAAGGCAGGATCTTCAATTCCTGCCCAGTATCTATAGTGTTGAACAAATACAGCAATGGCAACATCTCCAGCAACACAGAGTGTATTGGCTCATGCATTCAGGGTATAGAGCAGCTTCTTCTGTTTGATGTAACTGCCCCCTTTTCCTTTTGTCCCTTTGGCATATCTGTGAAGACAATACCATCTTAGCCAATGCTATTCCTTCTTGAAATATCAAAAGTGGTGTCTCTCATAGTAACAGGCATCAACTGATACCTGTGCTAATAGAAGTGGCAAAAAGAAAGAGCCCCTTAAACTTCTAAATCTGAGTGGTTACCCGACTTGTTAATATGGATCTCATCACAGTTAGAAAAGGAGACACAGATAATTCATAGCTTGTAAATAAAATGGCTAAACTTTCACCTTTGCCTACAAAGAAATGATTTATGAAAGCAAGGTTACACTTGACTGTTATGGTGAGAAATGCCAGGGATCATGGGATAAGTTCATGATTCTTACTACTAGAGTGTTTTTATGAGGTCAAGTTTTTAATACTCAAATCAAAGCCTGATCAGAGCACATTAAGCTAACCTAAAAAATACAATGTGGCAACAGAGGTAAAATTCAGAGCCTCATCTAGTGACTTTTAAGAAATGCTGCTTTGTTAGAATTTAAGAATTAGAAACCTGAGCACACAAATTGAGAACATTTGGACACATTCCAATGAATTTAAGAACTTCACAAACTTCAAGCCTTTGTTACTAACAGAATAGCCTTTTGCCATTTAGAACCAATTATCTATCACTTTCTTAAAACTTCTGTAATGATCTTATCCTTGGTAGTTGTCTTAAAGGGTTTATTTATTCTTCAGCTCCCATATTTTGCCCACCCTTTATCTTCATATCTGTATCTTGAGCAAATCTACACATACTCCTGGGGGACAAATGCAAAGAATGACTTGGGAAAAGATAACTTATGCACTTAAGGACAAAAAAATTTTTGCTAGTTTATATAAGTGCAAACCTAAATATTATTTATGGGGAAGGATCCTAAATCTGTTAGATCAAGGACAGAATGTAACATTAAATCAAGCAAAACTAACCTTGTTAGGGACATCTAGCAATAGCCTGCATTCAATGAGTTTAATTGCCAAAATTTTCCTTGTATAATATTATGGTTTAGATATTAGGTGTCCCCAAAAACTCAGTTGTGAGACATGCCTGAGGGCTTAGAGGTGAAATGATTGTGTTACAACAGTCTTAACACAATCAGTGTATTAATCCTCTGATAGGAATTACCTGTCAGCAGGTAGATTATTGCTGGAGGAGTTGGGTCAATGGGGGCATGCCCTTGAGTCTTCTAATTTGTCCTTAATGAGGGGAGCTCTCTCTCTCTCTCTCTCTCTCTCTCTCTCTCATTCTCTCTCTCCTCCCCACCCTTCTCTCTCTGTCTCTACTTCCTAGTGCCACATCTCCAACTGCTTTCCTCTGCCACACACTTCCACTTCCACTTCTTCTCAGATCTCTGAAACTGTGAGCCCCCAAATGTACTTTTCCTGCTTAAAATTGTTCTTGTCAGATTTTTGGTCATAGTGACAAAAAAAGCTGACTAAAACGTATGCTAAAAAGAAGGAATTCAGATCTTTAGAGAGATAGCAACCTTGGTATAGATTTATCATGAATGATCTGCTCATGGGAGATCATTACCTTGAAAATGTCCTCAAACATCTTGAAAATGTGTTAGCAAGGGGAGGTACCATAGCCTCACAAACTATTTGATCTCTTTTCTTGTAGACCTGGAATGATGATGTTAGATGTTACCATTGATATTTACTTTCTTTTCAGTGTGTTTGATTTGAATCTTCAAGTGGCAAATTTAGTAACTGTCCTAGACATAAGGCCAGAGGGACAACTACATTGATTTTACCTGCAGGGATAACTATTCATGGGTAAACAACTCCTTATGGTGTCCTCTGTGGGACATCTATTATTGTAGTACTTGCATATATAATCAGAAAGCTGTAAGTTTGTTAAGCAACCAAACTTTGATAACTCAGTACAACCTTGAGTTATCAAAATAGAGGATGATTCAGAACTGAGCCAGCTCACAATCTTTTAATATTAACATTTATATAATGGGAAGATCTTGTAATAGTGCTAAAATTTGATATTTAATCTTTGTAAGTAGTGTTACAACTAGTCTAGCAAAGGTACTAGTTGTAACACTGAGGTACTAGTTGTAACACTGTAAGACTGAGCTTATTCAGAAAAGAATATAATAACTAATAACACTTCCTGTAACTTTTTTGTAAGATGCATTTGTAATCTTCTGTAAACATATAAATAAAGAGACAAGTACAGTGGGAAAAGATCTTCAATGGGAAGATCTTTTCCTACTATACTTGTCAAATGCTTATCAAATACATAGAAGCAGAGTAACTTTTCCTAATCTCTTGTCGAGGGTGTCCAAATGCAATTCCATTAAAGATTGCTTTAGTCATCATTCTCCCAAGCCAGGTTCAAAAGGACAATGTCAGTTTCTTTTTAAAGAATTTTTCAGTTATTGCATATGCCCTTTCAAGTCAGTGAAAAACAATCATCTTTCCCGCTCATCAGGCAGTTGTGTTCAATGTCTACAGAGGACACTAAGCTCCGGTAGTTCTAACTGATACATAGACAAGTTGTGCTGCTTTTGAATAATGTTCTTATTTTGTATGTGTCAAGGCCAAAATAGCATGCTTAATTTAAACCTATAGCAAGGCAACAGTTTGTTTTCATTTAAATGAGAATTACTAAATTAAAGACCTTCTCTATAATAAAACTGTTAAAGCAAATTGACAGTCAATATTCCTAAACTTTAACTTGATTAATCTTGCTCTTATCATTTGTACTATTGCATTATGTATTATCCCTGCTTATCCAATGAAGGAATAAGAATAGAGTGTTACCTTAAGTGAATTACAGTTTCACAATGAATATTAAAACATATTTGGACTAAGATTATATATTTAACACACATTATATATTATTGTATTTGTCTTGATTAAAAACAGAATATAAATATTCTTATATTTAATATCTAATTTTAAAAGATATGAATAACATTATTGTATAATCAGTGATCACAAAATCTTTAAATTTAAAAGCTATTAATTATCCTAATCATCCTGTTGCTGATAAGTAATTTTCATTTTAATAGCAAGAAAAATGATCTATAGAGATGTAAATAAGGAATCTATTTGATTCTTAATTGATCAGAATAACTTTAATATTTTAAAATTATAATCTTATGAACCTAATCCTATTCCTGTTAATTAATATTGATCTGTGGTGATAGGGAGGGAATAAAACACAGCTGATCTCAAGATGCTATAGACATCTGATATGATGATATCACTGTATTCCGTATTCATGAGAATTAATAATATATTATGTTCTGTGAATGAACTAGATATCCTTTCAAAATAGTATATTATTAATGATACCTGCCATTTTCTACTTCAACAAATGTAATATTTATACAAGATAATAAATTACTATCTATTCAGAAAAACTACACATTACTGCACAAAGGCCTATTGTATCAATATGACTATCTTCAACTTCAGAGCAATGATTCTGACAGATTTGAGGAATAAATTTATATAACAGAGTGTCATAACCCAAACAAAGTCTAATCACCTTAGGTAAAATCTCTCTCACTGAGCAAGGAAAATTAAAAGCTTAATGCAGATTTCTTCTTAAAGTTATATTGTATTCAGGGTGATTTGTGTATTTATATATTTTAGCATAATGGAACTAATGGAAAACAAAAATGGCTTTCATTAACAGGGCTAATGTGTGAGATGATTAGTTACATTTATCCTACATTTGCCTTTAAATCTGTGAAAAAGTAAGCTTGTGTGCAGTAAGTTGATTTTTATGTCTTTTTGATATCTTTGATGTAATAATTCATGTTTTCCATTGATATATGATATTATTACTTAAGTTCCTGAAAATAGTTTTAAACTATTAATAGGTATATTTTTATAAGGAAAAGATAATAAGCAAACTCTTGAATTAAATATCAGCATTGTCAGCTTCTGTTACCCTTGTTTTGTCATGTCACCTATGATCATTCTTGTTCAGAGAGACAATACAAGGATGTATTAAAAAATAAACACAAATAAAATAGTTTATTTTACAAGCAATTCTTGCTTGGCTATTTAGATATTACAAGGTAATGAAAGCATCTTATAGATATATATTCATAAATATCTTTTATATATTTGTTTGGGACTAATACTTGTTTTATATACATATACATATTGACAATGCATGATAGTTCAAGTTATTTGTAGCATATTTTTGCACATATATGAATGTTTAATAAAAAGAGCTATTTAGATTGAGAGAAGAGATGAGGTTAAATCAAATTAAAAGCAAGACTTTAGGATATGAAGCTTCCAATAGTATATTTTTGAAATATGAATAAAGTGACTGTAGAGGGCAAGGTCAAGTAGTTCTGCCTAATTTTTTCAGGGGTAGAATTAAGCTGTGTAATACTTGTGTGGGAAATGGAAATGAAGAGTCGACCTTGTGTGTACAGAGCACTGCTCCTCTTAGATTAGCCAAGTCATGAATGTTAAGGAAAGGTTAGTGAATTATTTATTTTCTTTTAAAGCATTCATTGCACTCTGGCTTCTCTATGTTTGGGAAGTCCATCATACCAAGAGTGAGATTTAACAGTGAATGTGCAGCCCAGTCTTTAGCCACTTATTAGATAATTGCACAATTACAACTGTTCCCATAAATCTTAGACACCTTTTGACTTTTTGCTTTAATTTTTATGTGTATGGCCCACTCTCCTTGTATATATATGTCTAAGAATCAATTGTATAGCAATAAGGAAACAAGAAAAGCTTCAATGGTGTTTTTGCTGGGTCTGATGACAGCAGTTTCATAATGAATACCTTTGAGCACCTTTATTCCACTTCATCATGTGCTCAATTCAGAAATGTTTGGCCTTGTATGTTTTCTATGTTGTCAGCATTCTCATCATTTTGGGAGACAAATTGATAACTCCCTTAGAAATGACCAAATTGAGCCCATCTGTTACAATGAAGGGCTACTTCAAGGACAACTTTTATTGAGTGTGAGTTGGAATTTTCATTGTAGCAGCAAAATTGATAAGCATTTCTAGTGGGCCCATGGGGTAGTGTTTTTCTCTCTCAAATCATTGTTCCAATTTTTGTAGGCTATGACTTCAAAACCTCTTCTGAATGACATGCAACAGATTTTATTTTATTTATTTATTTTGCAAATTACATCAGCAGAAATTGATGGTAAATCAAACTAGAAGAATATATAACAGATATTCCTAGAAATCAAAAAATAGTATTAAATGTATCAAATAATGATTCAAAAGCATCTAGAGTAAAGTTCTCCATAAAATGTTAATGGTTCTTAATATTTTTGAAAAAATCTTCATTGTTTTCATTGACATTCATGCATGTATTTGGCACATTCTGTGGGACTAACTCTAAGAAATTATCATCTTATAAAATGCAAGTGATTTTAAATAAGCAAATATAAAAAGATGTACATAAGTAAAACTAATCTAACACATCAGTTTAGAAGCAAATTCTGCTCAAACATTTTTAAACATTTTACGTAAACATTCTTCATCACAGAATCTTTCCCTGCTACACATGGAGATTCCTGAGTAAAACTCCATTGTGTGTATATAGATAGATAGATATATGGATAAAAGACAGATATAGATACACATCACATTTTATTAATCCACTGTTTACTGATGGGCATCTAGAATGATTCCATGATTTGGCTATTGTGAATTGTGCTGCTATAAACATTAATGTGGCTGGGTCACTCTAGAATACTGATTTTTGTTCTTTTGGATAAATAGCAGAGAGTATGATAGCTGGGTCGTTTAATGTCAGTTGTATTCATATCCTTTATATATACCTTTTTGTCTTTATTCTAAATATGTGAGAAAGAAGGGCTTTCTTAAGATTGAGAAAAAACATTTTCTTATTTCTAGGGAGGTGGAAAAAACATGAGGAAGAGAATGTTTTGTGTGTTAACAGGCAGATTCATTTTATTATTTATGCTTCATTAAAGTAATCAGAACAAAAAGTGTAGGGTGAAATGCAAATGATTCAAAGTAATCAGATTGGTAAACTTTTAGTTACTAAGTTAAGAATTATGTATAAGTAAGATGAGGGATGATTTTTCCTTTTCTTTTTAGCCAAGTTAGCATTGAACTTCCAGGAGTAGGAAAGAGTATTTAGGGAGGGCCAGCAAAACTGAGGGGACTTGAAGGAGTAAGTACGAAAGATTTTAAGGGTTGTGGAAGGAAGACAGAGGTGCTCAAAGACTCATCATTATCAAACAGAAACATTCCTGCGGGCCTACTGTTACAAATCTCAGAGGTGCATGACTATAGGAAAGAAGGGCTTTCTTAAGATTGAGAAAAAACATTTTCTTATTTCTAGGGAGGTGGAAAAAACATGAGGAAGAGAATGTTTTGTGTGTTAACAGGCAGATTCATTAAAAACAGATTTAAATTGATCTTCTTTAGGTTATCTGGCTTCTTTTATATTCTATTCTCTCCCTTGTGTTCAATTTCTCTGTGTTTTAATCAGTAAATTTAAAATCTTCTGAATCCAGGTTAGAATTTAGCATGAATAAAAGAGAATAAGAGTTCTCTGAGTAGGGTAAGTCAAATAACTCACCACAATTAAAATGATAAGGACTCCTGAAGGGCAGAGAGAAGTGAGGGCACAGAATTCATGCACTTGACACAAGAAAAGCTGAGTAGCCAAAAGAGTTACTCAGAGGAAAGGTGCTGGAGATAAAAGGTCGGCAATGACTCCCTAAGGAATTGCACTCTGAAAATCCAAGGCTCAATACAAGCTTCTTTCATTAGTATAAGTGTTTCTGCACAAATAACTTGTCATTACAATTCTTTTTAATCTTAGAAATTGAATGGGGGAAAATATGTTAGGTCATTGTGCTGTCACTCCAGTGCAAAATAGAAACAATATTTCTCACATGTGATTGCATAAATTAATTTAGAAGTAGAATATTTGGAGTTATTTTTCTCTGCAAAAAGCTAGTTTGTGGATTCTTTTCTTCTTTCCTTCTTTGGTTTTTTTTCCTTTCTTTTTTAAAATTTTTTTTTTGTGCGTAATATTTGGGCATAGATGTTGAGGCTGAGTCAATGATTTGAGTGCTTTAGGACAAGACAGTAGAAATGTAAATGTCTGCATGGTGTACAGATCTGTGGCAAAGAGACTGTTACATATTAGTTGGTGAATTTAACAACTATTCTTAATCCTTCTTTGCCAGGGTTGCAATTAAATATAGCAGTGGGATGTTATTTCAGATCATTCTTCTGGATCATAATGAACAAATACAGAGCATTAAAATATAAATTATACTTGAAAATACTTCTTAAGTTCATACTTTTCAAAGAAATCCAGATGGTGTAATTTATTTTCCTTCATATACAGTGGAAAGCAATTGGTATAGATGATATGAAAGTATGATTGATTGATAGGCATATTCAGATATGTTGATCCAAAATGCTTTGATCATATGGTATCTTTTATTTGTTGCTTTATGGTCAGAGAAAAAAGCCAAAGAGTTTTAAATTATTAACAACATTACTATTCAGTTTCCAAACTGTATAAATAGTAAGAAGAGCAAAGATATGAATTATCTGAATGTTGTTTCTAAGCTTTGGACTGTAAAACAACATGGAATTCATAAATAATTTTATCCTCAGCATTATTCTGTCTGTTGAAATTTAAGTTCTAAAATTGCTTTTCTTCTCTAATTTCAGAGAACATTTATTTCACTTACCTATTCATTTATCTGCAGTGATAATATGCCTATAAAATATCACTTTTTGATCACGTACATTTGACAGACAGGTTTTTGTTTCTTTCTCCTGTTTCTTCAGGCTAGCACTCCATCTAGCGATGTGCTCTGGCTGGTGATGTCAGTCATCACATACTCCTCAAATGGTGAAGGGATCAAAGGAAGCAAGCAATGGCTTAAGTGATCAATCAGTTCAATGTTTTTGAAGCATGGAAAAATTCCAAACAACTGTAACATTTGTAGTTTGATGAGGATCATGCATTGCATGTATAAAAGCTTAGCTGGAGTATGACTTGGTGATTTTTATACATTTTTTTTCTTTTCATGGCAGCTTAATTCAACTACCACAGTATTGAGATTTCCTCTCCAGAGATGCAGTGATAACCCATAATCTCTTCAAATGGCTCTTTGCAGAATTACAAATGACATTATCAAATCCTCTTATTTGAAGTTACTTACTATACATCTTGAAAGTGTGTATGCAGCTATTCCTGTTTCTTGGCTGTGTAAGTGAGTGAGATTTCTTATTGCTTGTATGGCCTGTTATGCACATCACATTCTGGTGTAATGCTTTTTCAATAATTAAAACTGCTTTCATTTTCCAGTACCTTTGTGAAGAGGTTTCCGGAGTTAGAAGAAGATTGTGGTTTTAATTATGTTTTTCCAACACAACCTTCCTTGGAACACTAATTTCATATTTTGGTTTTGATTTTAGACTTTGAAAGTAGTAGATGTATAGATGAGTTGACTCAAATTGGATGTTTATTGTATTATGATGTCACTTATTTTCTTGTACCTTCGAATTTATCATAATAAGCATCATTTTGACTGAAGAATTGAATTTATGAATACAAAGTTTCTCAAGGGAGAATCAATGATCAAATTGAAGGATGGCTGATGCCTCCATTCTCAACTCACATAAACAGAATTAATTTGACCAGAAGACTGTTTTCTGACAAAAACTAGCTTTCCTTATATATAATGCTATCTATAATGAAGCTAGTGAAGACACAGTGCCTTCCAAGTTCTCAGACGTGCTGTAGTAGTAACTGAAAAAAATCAATTCAGATCATGCCATTTACTTCTCTTTAGGATGAGTTCATGTCTATCTTAAAGAAAATAAGACCAGAAAACTATGACAACATTTGAAAAATCTAAAAAAAATTGTAAATTTGTAACACATCGTTGGTTCAAAAGGATATATTATTATTATGGGTATGTGTATGCATACGGGATTGTATGTGTTTATCCACTTTAGAAATATACATTAAGAATTGAGTATCATCCTCCTTGATCCCACTTTCCTCCTTCTTCACTGCTCTCTATTCCTAAGAAAGCAATTTGGTGTTACATATTTTTTTTGCCTTTATGGATTTATACTATTGTATGCATCTCTAAAGTTATACTGCCCAGATCTATCAGTTTTGAACTTTGCATAAATGATTTATATGTATACATTTTTATATAGTTGCAAATATCAAGGAAGATGCCATATCAACAATTTACTTGAAACCAGAATTTCCAGTTTTACCAAAATTATCCTCATTATGTCATAAAATATGCTTATATTATAATTTTATATATTTCCTCAGAAATTGTTTTTTCTTGTACAATAGATTTTTATATGAATATATGCTCAGTTTCAGACTTGTTATTCTTTTAAAAAGTAGAATTGTCCCTTGTTTATATGACAATCATTTCAAGATGGTATGACTTAAATATAAAAGACAAATTTTTAAAACCTTCATACATATGGATTTTTTTGTGCCAGATGATGAAGGAATTTTCTTATGATTGGTTGTGATGATGGCCCACCAAAATTCCTCAGAATATTGGTGTCATGAAGTCATGGCACATTGTGTTATAACTGGGGAATGCCATATAGTTTCAACTTTTTTGACTTTATCAGTTGCACGTGAGAAAACTGGTATATAAAACCTGGAAAATATTTAGGGCACATATGACATAACTTAGGTTTGCAACTAAAATTATATAAAGAAATTCAAAATTTATGCAAAAAAATGATGATAGTGTAAACAAATGCAGTGGGTTTGCCCCTTGGTGAGTGTAGTGCCCATCTGTACAACAGGGAGATAAGAGTAAAGATAGATTTACTACTTGCATCAAGTTAGGAGCAAACTGGAAATAATTCTCGGGGCAGAATTTTTTTGTCTCCCAAAACAAAGAAAGTAAGGGGATAGATTTGGGGAAACTTGCATATTCCTATGGAAAGATTGTTCATTACATGTAGAGGCCACACATTCCTGAGTATGTTCAGTTTAAGGGAATGGTGAGAGAACACCTCTGGCAGAGAATTAAATATTACAATGGGCAAAGTTTATTCTAGATTACTTAAAAAGTATAAGTCAGAATGACACAGTGATTTTGGCTGGTTCCTTGTAAGCTTCCCAGGAGGACCTTATCTGAAACAAACAAAAACCACTTTGAAGGAGGTGTAACAGTGGATTAATATGTGAGTAATTTTGATCCTTTTACTCATTATTTGTTAACTCAACAAAATTCTGAGTGCCTACTAAATCCTAAGCACTCTCTCGTTATAGGAAATCCAACAGTGAAAAAGGTACATGACTTTGTGTGTTGATACAGATCACAAATAATGAACAGACCATTGTAGTGAGGTGAAAATAAACCTCGGATTAAACAAATAAACCTCAAATTAAACAAATCAAGCAATATTACGTAAGACTGTTATTTAATGTCATGAAAGAAACTAGCTACATTTAAAAATTTAAAACAGTTTAAAAGAAAGAGGAAGCCAGGAGTGGAGCCGCATGCCTATAATCGCAGCATTGTGGGAGGCTGAGACAGGAGAATCGTGAGTTCAAAGCCAGCCTCAGCAATGGAGAGGTGCTAAGCAAGTCAGTGAGACCCTGTCTCTACATAAAACACAAAAAATAGGGCTGGGGATGTAGCTCAGTAGTTGGAGTATCCCTGAGTTCCATCCCGGTACCCACCCCTCAAAAAAAAAAAGAAAAGAAGGAGGAGATTGGGAAGAGATAAATGGAGCAGGATGTTATTATTTTTTATTCAAAATATATCTTTTATCTTCAATTTGTTTATTTTTAAGAATTTTTTCAGGAAAACAAGGAGAATTGATCATTGGGCAAAAATTACTAAAAGATCACTGAGAAAGATACAGAAATCTCACATGATTATAGTATCATAGAATCAGAAGAGAAAGAAGGCTTTCTAAAGTAGGAAATTATTTTCTGCTTATTTATTGAAGAATAAGAATCTTAGGAAACATATTCTCCCTTGTGTTTATAACTCTATAGCATTCTTGTGATGAGTTCACTTGAAGTAAAATTATTTTAAAGCTTTTTACATCTGGCTTCTACCTAAACTGACTTTCATATTTTCTAGGCTATGATTAATCTTTCCCTTGGATTAAAGTTTTTTTGAAGCCACAATTCCTCTATTTTTAGAGATAAAATTGTTAAATATCTCTTTAATTCCCTTATTACAATGTTACAGGTGACAAGGTATATGGATAATTATTAATTCAAATATCTAATATCACAGCAACTGCAAATAACCATATTTTTTAATGAAAATAATTATAGTTTATCTGGCTATACATTTTGTTGTGTTAATCAGGTTTTATTACTGGGACAAAATACAGAGAAAAGCAACTTAAAGAAAAGTTTATTTTGATTTATAGTTTCAGAGGTTTAAGTACATGGGTTTCAGAGGTTTAGGTCCATGATAAGCTGGCTTCATTGCTTTGGGCTTAAAGGTGGTCATGACAACATGGCAAGAAAGGCATGGTGTAGGAAATCTGCTCAGTTCTTTGCTTTTGGAAGGCAGAGAGAGAGAGAAAGAGAGAGTAAGGAGCTGGAAACAATATATTGTCCCCAAAGGTATGTCCTTAAGGACTATTTGTAAATATGTTCCACCTCCTACAATTTCCACTGTACTTAGTCATCAGCTATGGGTTAACTCATTGATGAGGTCAGTGCCCTCATGATACACTCATTTCTGAAGAACCTCACTTACGAGCATTGCTGCATGGGGACTAAGTCTTCAAAACTTGAGCCTTTGGGGGACATTCTAGATCCAAACCATCACAGTCTGTCTCTGGCAACTGAAGGCTTGTGTCCATTTGTTAATGCAAAATGTATTTATTTCATCTCTTAGTTGGATACAAAATCTCAACAATTTTAGCATTGCTCAAAATTCCAATTCCAAAATTTCTTCTCTGACTCAAGCTAAATTCATAGCTGTGAATCCCAGGAAAAAATTTTAAAAATACTGTGTTTGTCAGTTTTTTACTTCTGTGACTGAGATACCTGACAAGAACAACTTGGATGAGAAAAAATTATTTTGGGCTCATGGTTTCAGATTCAGTCCATGGTCATCAGAGTCCATTGTTCTGGGTCTAAAGTGAGGCAGCACATCATGGCAAAAATACAGTGGAGTAAAACTGCTCAGATTTTGATATCCAAGAAGAATAGCGCAAGACTGAGGTGCCAGAGGCAAAATATGCAGCATTAAAGCACACCACCAGAGACCTACTTTCTCTAACCACACCCTACCTGCCTACAGTTATCACCTAGTACAGTAGTCCTTTCAAATTATTAATACATTAAGTGGATTAATGCACTTATTGGGTGACAGCCCTCATGATCATTTCACCTCTAACCATTCCTGTACTTACTCACACATGAGCTTTCAGAGAACACCTTATACCCAAATCATATTAATTACACACTTCCAAAGTATAGTGGTAGGAAAGGCACAGGGTAAACATTCCTATTTCAAAAGTGAGTAAAAGGAGCATAGAGTGGAAGGATAGGAATACAGCAAGACCAAACCTAGGGGTAAAATCATTAAATTTTATTTCTCCATGTCCAGCATCCAGGGCACCTGATAGCATGATATGATCCCCAATGGGCTTGGGCATCCTGCATCTATGTCCTTGCTGATTACAGTGTATGTCCCCTAGTTTTTGGTCTGATTGTGTTCATTGTCTACAGTTTTCCTTGGCAGATGTTCCACATTCCTGGAATCTCTGTCTTGGTTCCCCATTTCAGCTTCAGACTCACTCTCAACGGCTTCATTCATCACCATTTCAAGGACTGCCCAGGGAACACTAGTACACATTTTCTGGCCTCCCAGGGCTTTCTTTGAAATATATATGGAAGGCTTTATGACCCCATTTATTCTTCATACCTGTAAAACCTAGACCATGTGCATACCACCAAGGTCTGCCACAAGCAGAAACAGTTGGTTGACATTCTTGGACCATGGTATCAGCAGCCTCTGTATGCCTTGGCAGAGGAACACAGTAAATCAAATACCCCAGAAGCAACTTCCTAGGTAGCCTCATGGTAGCAAGGCCTCCTAGAGCTCCTTTCTCAAACCAGTTTTACAAATGAGTTACACCTTTACACACTTGAACCTCCAGGAATTTTTTTCTACTGTGCTGGTTCAACGTTTTGCCTTGTTTTTAGCAGCATTAATCTTTTCTGCAACCATACTCTCTTTGGTCCCAGCTTTAAATATAATCCTTTTTTTGGCCAAATTGCAGAATTGAATTTTTTTCTCATCTAGTTTTCTTTCTTTCTTTTTTTTTTCTGCCCATTTTCTTAGTAAACCTGGCTAAAATCAGTCAGCACAATCTATGCCATATCCTGGATTCCTTGAAATTTCCTTCATTAGATTAATTAGCCCATCATCTTTAAATTCAGCCTCACACAGTCTCAAGCATAGACAAAATATAGACAAGTTCTTTGCCAAAATGTAACATGAATAGCTTCAACTCCAATTCCCAATAGAATCTCCATTACCATCTGAAACCTCATGAGGAATTCATCTTACATATATTTTTCTAAATTAAGCATAAATAATATAATGATTTTGGCTGTAAACAAAAAATTCTCATTCTCATGATGAGAGTCTTTACTGTTCACATTCCTATCAGCATTCTAATCTGCTAAGTTCCCAAGAGTTGATGATTAAGTTGCACTTACAATATTCTAGGACTTCTATGTCCTGCATTTCCAAACCTTTCTAAGCTCTTCCTGCAAGACAATCTCAAATGTGTCTGAAACTTTCATAATCAAGTACTATCTCAACAACTACCCCACTCACTGGTACCAATATTTGTCTTAGCTTTACATCACTGAGAAAAACATCTTAGAAGAAAAATGAACTTCGGCTTATGATTTCAAGAGATTTTACTCTTGGTCACGTGACTTCATTGCTTTGGGTACAAGATGAAGCTGAAGATCAAGCCGTGTAGTGGAAGAAAGCTACTCACCTGATGACATCTAGGAAGCAGAGTGGATAAGGTGCTAGGGAGGATAAGATGTCCCCAAAGTTCCACTCCAAAGTTCCCATACTCTCCAACAATCTTTTACGTCTTGCTGTTTCCATGACCTCCCAAGAGTCCACTCAGCTGTAAAACCCCCAATAAATTAGTTCATTCATGGGATCAGAGTCATGATTCAATCAGTTCCTAAAAGCCCCACCTCTGACCATTACTGCATTGGGCCCTAAACATAATGAGCCTTTGGTAGACATTCCATAACCAAACCATAACAATAGTCTTGAAATCTTTGAATATTATATCAAAACCAGGATATAAGTAATAGTTCTCATTTGTTGAGAACTTACCATAGTCTAGATACTGATATGAAACATTTACATATGTAGAACTTCATTCTAAAACTATGTGTTGGATAGTATTTTATACACTTTTTAAAAATAAAGTACAAAAAGGTTATCATACTTGCCAAGGTCAGAAAACTATTACATTTTAGGACCATGTTTTAAATAAAAGTTATCCAGCTTCATTGGCCTCACAATTAAGTGCTCCATAAACTGCCTGCCAGATGAAAATTTTCTCTGGGCTAGTTGCTACTTACCAATGGATACTTAAGAGCAGTGTTTTACCAACTTTAATGTATACATAAATTATCTTTGGACATCACTAAATTCCTGATTCTCACTTAATTGATGTGTAGTATATATTAAACTTTGCATTTTTAGCAAATCCCTGAGTATTGCTGCTATTGCTGGTCTACCTCTCATCTTTATGAATCAAAATTCCTTTAAAAATTAAGAACTACTGAGAGTAGTTTTAATATTTTCTATATGCATGGAAACATTAACTTATCATATATAATGCAAACCTAGGGAAGCACATCTGAGAGAGACTGTTTGACTAATTCTATTGTAATGGTATTCTGACCCTGCTGATGATGCACAGAGATGGAATAGTAAACTGAGGAAGAAACAGATTAAGACAGATTTTGATAGGCTCGTGTTTATATTGTTTTCCATTGAAGGGGTGTATCAATATTAACTACCTATGAACATGTCCTAGATAAACTAAAATTTAGCTCTACCTCCTGCCTAGGAAAATAGAAAACTATTTTATACTTAGTTTGCTAAATAGCATTTAGATATGTAAATTAAATAATATGTAACATTAATTTAACATTTATAGAAATTATGTGTCAAGAAGTGTTCTCAGAGAGTTGAATATATACTCAATATAGTTCTCTTAACCAGAAGTTAGAAGTATCATCTGAAAAATGGCAATGGAATATTGCTGAATGACTTTTCAGTGCTGTGCTTAGCATAAATTTCTATTTACTGGAATATCTTACAACCTTTTATTACCAGAGTTTATCTGAAACATTTGGATCTAATAGTGGCCAGGGGTTAAATTTTTATTCCCATTGAACATTAACCAGTTTTTATCCAGCCCAGGAATCTTATTCTCCTACAAATAATGTGACTTCTCAAATACCATTTGAAGGACATACAGTAATCTACCCATTACCTCATTAATTCACGAATTAAATAAAACCACTAATACATGTTCATTTGTTATTAATAGGAAAGTTATATTATTTTTCTAAAAGGTTTGAAACTTGTACTTTAATTGTTTTGGACAACATCTATGAAAATGTTCAAGTAAACTTACCTAGAGGACTTCAGGAACTGCATGATTAATGAACACACTGTCAAGAACTATGAATGGTGTGCAATTTTACTGCAAAAGTTAACATGTTAGCTGACCACATTTTCATTGATGCCAGCAAAAGATATGAGATTATTGGGTCAGATCAAAGGAATTTATTACAGTTCAGCAGGCAGCATAAATATCACATTTGTACGGATTTCCCTTGCATCCTCCAAGTCAATGCAACATTGAAGAGCCAGGTCCAGCTGAGTTCTGTATATACAGGGAATATGTGTCAGGAGGAACTACAATTTTTGATAACTCTAATCTTTAAGATGACTCCTACAAAATTTGTCCAAACTTTACCTGGAAGGAAAGTATCATTTTCATTATATTCCACAGCAAATTTTGTTCTCTGACCTGAAGTGAAGGAGACACCATCTTTTAAGGCCAACATGCTGAACTGTTAGTTCATGAAAAAGCTGTCACCTCTGTGGAATGACCTTGAGGTGCTCATGAAGAACTGTCTTCCAACATGCACCTTGTGAACTGTTTAGCCTAGGCAGATTTTAATCTCAAGAAGTAAAAGAACTTGAACTCTTCTTCCCTGTATACCCTGACAAATCCCTGCTTCTGCTTTGGGGATTTGATTTTCTTTTGTATTCACAAACTGCAAATAACTTATTCATCAGCGATGATAACAATGATGGGGGTTTGATTTTGTGAACTGAACAGTTGTTAACCTAAGACAAATGTTTAAAAATATGAAGGCAGAGATACCAGAAATCTGATCTGCTAGTTTTTGTTTTATTATGTTTTTGTCTATTGATAAGTATGATTAATAATTTTATGTCTGCTAATAAAGAAAACAAGCTCTGAAATACTTAATGGACAATTACTGTGTTTCTGTTTGCTTTTCACCTGTGGATAATTTTGTGGAGCCAACATATGAACCTCTGTGTGTCTGGAAGTCTGCATGCCTGTACTTCAGGAAAGACTTCCCCTTTGAGTGACTGTGAAATGTTTTCCTACCTGTGGAGAATATTCACAAATTAAATTGTATTATCTCTTAAGTAAAAGATACTCCGCTTTTACTGATATACAGAGATGAAGAAAGGCTTAAATATTTCCTAAATTTTCCCAAAATAAAGAAGCTAAACCTTAAATCTTTAAAGGTAAAATATTTTAAGAAAAAAAATGTTTTCAGAAAGTGCTATCTTAGAAACATCTTCAGAATGTACATTCATTATAGTTAAGGCAAAACTTAAGAACTTTGATAAAATTGTGTTAGTATTTTTGGTATATTTTTTAATTAAATAGTTATGTGCTTCTTGTGGTTATTAGTGTGGAGTACAATACAGGTCTACATTTTTATATCTGTTTTTAACTAATTAGTATTTGTTTTAAGTAAAGAGACCTTTATAGTCTAAACTTTATGAATTTATACTGGTTATCTGATCAAGTAAGCTAATATAAGTCACATGTCCAAGATAATGACAGATGATTTTTTTAATTAATTAGAATAATAATTACAATAAGAGTTTATAAGGCTTTAGATTGTTCTTGTCAGTTGAAATAATTTCCAAGCTCCTTAGATAAATTAAAAACTCAAATTCTTAAATTCAGTTAATTTATGAATAATGTTGGATATCTGAATACATTCTTAGTAAGATTGAGCAATGGAGTGATAATTTAGAAGCATAAATTTATTTGCTCTTGCTTCTTCTTTTAACATACCCTTTAGAGAAGTTTTATTTTTGAGTCAAGATAATGATCACTTGTATCTGTACCACTTTATGAAGGTGTAAAAGATGTGTGTGGCTATAGAAAATTGTGTTGAGTGTATTTTAAGCATTGATAATTTGCTAAAAGGCTTGGTTGTGACAAAGCTCATAGTTTTTACCTTCCCACTTTTCTCTGTTAAGTAAAAATGAGTGACTTTGGTTAAAAGTTATTCACACAAATGCTGTATTCTCAGAGCAATAGTAATAGAGAAATAGAACCAAATATACAAGATAATGAAGAAAATGTTCAGTTTTCAAAGGTTGAGTACAAAACTTTTCTAAAGTATAGATTTATGTCTTCAGATCCTAGGGTTATAATGAAAGATAAAAGCTGAAGAAGTATAGCAGGTTATAAAAGATATGAGAGGACTGGATATTTTCCTCAATTATAAAACGTATCAGTAGTCTATGCCTTCTGTAACAAACTTCTGGAAATTTTGTGTCTTAAAACACTACAAATTTGTTATCTTGTAATTCTGAAATTCTAAAGTCCAAACTATGTCTCAGGAAAAAAATCCATTACCTTAATTTGTATCTCCCAGTTCTTGAGGCTAAGCCCCATTCCTTACAGGAATTAAACAGTGCTTCCAAAATCTTATCTGGTACTCTAACCCTCCTACTTCACTCTTTTCCTTATAAAGAGCCTTAGAAATTGCATTGGGCCAAATTGCACAATTCTAGATAACATCTCCACCTTAAACTCCTTAACATCATTAAATCTGTAAAATCCTTATTAACATGTGAAATAACATTCACATTTTCAGGGATTAGGCTGTGGACATCTTTTGGGGGTGGAAGGTTTAATATTCTGTGATGAAACAAGTCTAAAAGTAAAATCTGAAGTGCATTAAAATTGTATTAATTTCAAATTCCATCAAGTTCACTAAGTTATATTAGCTCTCTTTTGATGCATAAGAAATTACCAAGAATTTACTAGTCAAAAACATGTATTTTTATTTCATATTTCATGGTTAAGAGTATCGGACAAAGAATAATAGTATAAATGAGTCCAACCAAAATGTTGACAAGGGCAGGAATTTCCTCTGAAGGCTCAGATGGAGAAGAATGCACTTTCAATCTCATACAGTTGTTGGTGTGAAGGCTGTCCATTGAGGGCTGTTTGGTTGTGGGTCTAAGTTCCCAGCTGGCTGTTGACCAGCAGCTACCTTAAGTTACTTTGCACATGAGCCTGTCACATGTTTCTTGCATAAACAGTAAACTGAAAAGAGAAGAGACAGTCTCCTAGTGAAGGATGTTTTACTCTTCTAATAGAAGTGGTGCCTTCTCAAAGTGATGGTTCCTTCTTAAAAGCAAATTCTTAAGGGAAGTCTATACACAGGTTATAAGTGAGAGGAGGCAGGTATTGTCAGGAGTAATGTTAAACCCTGCCTGCAAACTAATGTATTTTTCAACTTTGAATCTCAGAAATTCTGTTTTTGATTTCTTCAAGTTCATGTCTTTCTCAGTGTAGTCATGTGTTCCACTAATTTATTAAATGAATGAAACATAATAGCAGACTCATTGCCCTTGTCTATTAATTCTATCACAATGATCATTTCTTTTGACAGAGCTTTTTCTTCATCATAGGTAACATTTTTCCACTTCTTTTTATACCTGGACATTATAGATGCTAGGAATTCTGAATGTTCTGTTTTCTCATTTGTTGTTGTTTTTATGTACTTTTAAATGATTTGGGTCTTTGATCTGAGATGAAGTCATATATCTTCTTCTTTTTAAAATTTACCAAACATGTTAAAAGTATCTTTCTTTTTTAATTTTTTAATTTGTTCTAATTAAAAACATGTTATACATGATAGCAGAATGCATTTTGATTCATTGTACACAAGTGGAGCACAACATTTTATTTCTCTAGTTGTACACCATGTAGAGTCATACCACATGTGCAGTCATACATGTACCTCTAGGGCAATGATGTTCATCTCATTCCTCCACCTTTCCTGCTCCATGCCCCCTTCCCTTCCCTCCCTCCCCTTTGATTAAAGTTCCTCCATTCTCCCCATGCACCCACGCCCAGTATGGATCAGCATCCATTTATCTTATCTACATTCAGTCTTTGGTTTTTTGGGATTGGCTTAGTTCACTTAGCATGATATTCTCCAACTCCATTCATTTACCTGTAAATGCCATGATTTTATTCTCTTTTAATGCTAATATTCCATTGTGTATATGTACCACAGTTTATCTATTCATCTGTTGAAGGACACCTAGATTGGTTCCACAGTTTAGCTATTGTGAATTGAGTTGCTATGAACATTGATGTGGCTGTATCACTATAATACGCTGATTTTAAGTTCTTCAGGTACAAATGGAGGAATGGGAAAGCTGGGTCAAATGGTGGTTCTATTCCATATTTTCTAAGGAATATCCATTATGCTTTCCATAGTGGTTGCACCAATTTGCAGTGCCACCAACAGTGTGTGAATATACCTTTTTTCCACATCCTCATGAACACTTATTAATGCTTGTATTCTTGATAATTGCCATTCTGACTAGAGTGAAATGAAATCTTAGAATAGTTTTAATCTGAATTTCTCTAATTACTAGAGAAGTTGAACATTTTTTCATATATTTGTTGATCAATTATATATCTTCTTCTGAGAAATGACTGTTCAGTTCCTTAGCCCATTTATTGATTGGCTTATTTATTTTTTTGGTGTTAAGTTTTTTGAGTTCTTTATATATTATGGATATTAGTGCTGTATTTGATGTGCATGTGGTAAAGAGGTTCTCTCTCACTCTGTGGGCACTCTCTTCATGTTATTGATTGTTTCCTTTGCTCAGAAGAATCCATTCCACTTATTCACTCTTGATTTTATTTCTTACACTTTAGGAGTCTTGTTAACAAACTCAGAACCTAATCTGACATGATGAAGATTTGGACCTACTTTTTCCTCTATTAGGTGCAGTGTCTCTGGTGTAATTCTTAGGTACTTGATCCATTTTGAGTTGAGCTTTGTGCATAGTGAGAGATAGTGGTATAATTTCATTTCACTGCATATAGATTGCCAGTTTTCCCAGCACCATTTGTTGAAGAGGCTGTCTTTTGCCAATGTATGTTTTTGGTTCCTTTGTCTGGTATGAGATAATTATATTTATGTGGATTTGTGAGATGTAGTCATGTTTCTTGAAAACAGTTTCATACTTAAAAGTGCAGTTTCATACTTAAAAGATTTTCAAGAAGAACCAAGGTAGATAGTTTTTCAAGAGCAGAAATTAAACTATGGATAATTTGCTCCTATACTGAGTTCTCTTTCCAAGGCACTGTATATTATGTGGTTTTCTGATTTAGTTGCTGGTAAAATGGCTATTCCCAGACATGTGGAAGTTCAAGAAATAGTTTTTCTTGGCCCTTTCTATGCTTTTCCTTGACTGCATATTCATACACTGAAGATGAGTGAAGGCATCATCTACACATCTTCAGAGCTCTTCCTGTACAACATTCTCCCTATCATTACTCTGCCTTGTGAAATTGACTGGCTTCTGCTCTGTGAATTCCACGAGGCTCAACGTACATTCTCTTCTGGAGCCATGTCCTAAAAATTTACTCTTGGTAGGCAGTAACTGGGAACAGTCACAGGCTCATCTTATCTGTTTTTATTTTCTCAAGATCAATACATTTAACTGTCATTTCACAATCTAAAAATTATTTTTCAAAAATTTTGACTGCATTTTTATTGCTTGATATGAGGAGATAAATCCAGTCACAGTTTTTCCACCTTAGCTAGATTGAATCTCTTACAGTACTGTTTTCATTAGCTGAATGTTTCATTTTAAGTGGTTATAGGAAGAAGCTTGTTCACACAACCTCTAACAATTTGTTAGAATATTTTTTTTCTAAGCTGAAATAAGCCATTCTAAATCAATACGTAATTCTCACTGTCATCTCAAAAATAAAATGCAAATAATTTTGCTGAGTCAGTCTTTACATAGATTCAGTATAACTCTGTCCTTCATCTTAACAGGGTACAATTGAACAAATCAATAGTCAGCCAAAGGCATATTTGAAGTGCTAATTTTGAGCATAATCTCAATCAGATACGGCCAGCCTTTATTAAGGGGTAGGGATCAGCTTAATTTTTGGAGACAAATTCTATAATATCCTCCCAAGAAAACTAACTTGATACCTGGATTACAAAGTCTTATCACAGCTGGTAAGAAATTCAACTATCTAGTAAGCTGAAGACCTTGAAAAATCTGGGTGTCTCAATTCACTCAAGAGAAATTCACTCAAATATATAGCAGCTGAAATCTGATGGAGAAGGTGACATTTGCTTAGTTCCCTACCCTCAGAAGGAAAGAGTAGCCACAGAGCTTTGGGCAGCCAATCTATGGTTCCTTTCAAAATTTTATATACAGAGAATAATTAGTTGATATTGTTAGTCATCAAAACTGTTTGAAGACTCAAAACAACAGAACAAACTCAAAAAGGTATTTTGGAACAAGTATCTTTCTTGCCTTTCCAATACAAATAACCAAGCCAAATTTAATAAAGCCATTTTTTTCTTTTGTGATTGAGACTAATCTTTGGAGATTGTGATCAGAGAGGTGAAACATCCTGAACAAACATATCTACAACTTGGATATAAGGAGAAGAGGTTTATTTCTACATGTTGTCTCAAATGCTGTTTAAACTGTTCATGGCATGTTACTACTACCATCATTAAATAATGAGTTAAATATCAACTTTGACAAATGTTCCTTTTGTATTTATCTGAGAGTCACAATTTTTTAGCCTTTTGGAAATTATACTTTAACAAATTATCAGAAATCTTCTATTATTATCCTTATTTTAAAGATGAAAATACTGATGCATTGTTAGTAATTGTAACTAACTCAAGGTCATGTATTTCTGATTAGATGGAATAGTTTGAATATAGACACTAGTTCTACAGGACATGCTCATTTTTCTGCATTCTATATGAATAAACTGTCATTTCAGAACATAGAATACATTTAATAATACCATTCTAATTAGAAAGTTGGGATCAGAAACAGGCATGTTTTTGCAAAATTCTCACCCTCCAAATGATTACAATGTGCTAGACTCTTAAGAAAGTTTTTGAGCTTAGCTACTAAAGAGATTCGGAAAGGTTTTTGTAAGAAAAATTATAAAAAGCATGGATCTCATTTGATGAGAGTCTGGTACTTAAATTTTCACAGTACTGTTTACATATTTTTACTGTAAGACATCTTCAAATAAAACATTGTCTATTTTAAACAAGTTAATAAAGTTATCCACTGGGTTGGTCTCATATTTTCCTGCTGTAACTAACAGGATGAGTATTTTGGCTATCTTGAATTGATATGAATTTTATAGACAATTAATACTAATTCAAACATGAAATGTCATCTTTGGCAGGAGTTTGAATGAAGAATCATAAAACTATCAAATAATAAAAAGATTCATTTACTTAAGGTATATTTTACACTAAAATCATCATGCTTGTCCCATAAGTATATAAACATGGTATATTTGAATCAGACACTATAAATTTCATCAAAGAACACCTTATTAATTAATAATACATTCCCTTTAACAAAGCAATATTTGTGTAGCTACTTTTGTTAGCTACTTTTGTTATATTCTCCATTAAACATAACATATAGCATTTTATTCAAAACTACGCCTGATAACAAAAGTATGTAAAATTCAAACACATTTGTCTTTTTGTATACTCCTGTATTTAACACCCTATGGATAAAACTAAAGTTATGAGTTCTCAATTTTGCATTTTTTATTACATCAAATTGAATTCTTTTTTAGAAAATTGATAAGAGTTTTGGAACTCTGACAGTGCCCATACAACCCTCATTGCAAAAAACAGTGAATGCATATTACATCGATTTGCTGAATGTACTCTGAAGTAACAGCAACTTCTGAATGGTCTCTGCAGTATATTTTCTTACTTGAAGTGAATGGGATATAGACTGTTCTTGTACTACATCACAAGAATTAGTTTCTTGGGATTAGCATAATGCAATTCTCTGAATCCTCTTTTCTACTTTACTGTTTCTGTGTGCCTGTTTGTTTATAAGAAAGCACTATCATTCACTCCAATTCATTAAAGAAGTGCCTAAGCAGCATAGTTCGGTATAATTTTGAGCATCATTTTAAAAATTGTGCATGAGAAAACTGGATCTATGCAATTTTTTATTCAGCTTTAACACTTTCCATTGAGACATATACTAGATTTACTTCAGAGCTGATTATGCCAAAATGTGATCAAACTGCCATAAAAGTGTATAAAAGCAGCTACAGTTTTCATTAAATAGGTTCATTTTGATATGAATATTGTTTGTTATGGGCTAACAGGGAAGATGTTTTGCTATTTCTATTATGGAAAAATTATATCCAACTGCTATCTAACATTTCATTGCAAAATGTAGCTCAAACTGGGAATTTATATTGCCAACTGGAATGCATACTATGCCTAGATATTTTGATTAATTGTAGATAATACGGGGCCAAAGTGCAAGCATTGTTTTGCATATTCAGAACCTTACTCTGCATTGATCAATAATCTTGACCATTATTTCTTCTTTTACACAGAGGTTATCTTGAACATGAATTGGCCATTTAATAAGTTTTATTTTCCTTCAGGTTTGTACATCTAAACTAACCTTGCATATATTTAAGATATATCTTAAAACATTGCAGGTATTTGTATTTTCCATGTCTGAGGTGACACACATTTTCAGATAAAAGGCCATTTAAATTCACTTTCTAGATTGTCAGCAGATTCATCATGGCTGCTTCAAAAATCATGAAAAATTTTTTAAAGTCTTTGAACAAATGCCAAATTAGGTTGTTAATGTTACTTGCTAGCCTTTCAGCCCAATATTTTTGTTGTCTGTTAACCTAGAGCCTACTACAAACCCAGCTTTCAACTTAGAAAGAACACCTTAGTTTTTGAATTTGCTTCCCTATAGCTCAAATATCCTACTTGGATTTGCTATCTTTCTCATAATTTTCTTTTGACCTTGAGTAGCTCATCTATATCATGAGTTGATCACACACATATATGTGTCTTTGTGTGTGCTAGAACCATTCCTTCAAAAACATTTATCACATTCATCATATGTGATGGTCTTTATCATTAATAAACTAAAAATCTGGAATGAAAAGATTTATGTATATGTGATATGTGATATAAAAATATATAAAAATACAAAGAGCATAACTACAAAATAAGATTGTATTATGCTTGGTATAAATCTATCCACTCGTTAGCATGCATTTTCAAACAAACGTTCTTCTAAGCATAAGAGTTAGAAAGATAAATCAAGATGAAAACATAGAGGAGGTATTTTATTCAGGATTGAATAAATTTGGAGAGATGGTATAGGCCAAATTGCATTTTAGTTATTTACTGAAGATAGAGTAGGATTTTTCCAGAAAATAAAATACAGCAAAATTTTCTCAGGGAAATGGAGAAACATAAACAAAGGTAAAAAGACAGAAAAGGATAATAATCAAGATTTTGCTAGATTGAGGGCATAATAATATGTAAAACTGTTGTACAATAATGGTATGGAATTTGCAGACAGAGTGATTATTGCAAGAACAAAATTTTATAAGAATCAGTAAAAAGTCAGGAGATTTTGAGTCCTTCCTTCTGACTTATTAAGCCATCATTTACCGATAAAGATACGGGGAAAAGGAAAGTCAGATTTAGCTAAGGAGCAAGTAGAGAGGGCTTATCCTAGCAAATGGGTTGGTGAACATCTATACATTAACCACAGATTAGAACTAAAAGAAATAAGCAGTGAAAAGCTCATGCATTAATAAGAAATACAATCAGATTCTTTATAAGAAAGGAGGATCAACAATTCAAAGGAAAAAAACATGTTGAAAAGTATTCAACAATATCAATAAAGACAAATAATGAGATATTACTATGCTCAGCATTATCAGTAAATACAAATTAAATAATGAAATAGTACTTTATCATTAAGATTTAAGCATTTGAGAAAATTTGAATTTACATAGGATCTGTTAAAATATGGAGAAATAATAATGATAATAATTATTTAAATATAAATATATATGGGACTATCACACATATCAAATGGGTTATTATAAAAATTTAAATGTTTTTATAATACTTTTATCATTTACATGATAAATCATGAAATATAAAAGAGCAATATACAAAAATTTAGGTACAGCATCATCTAAAGCATATGAATATGCATGTGATCCAGACACATTACCAATATCTATTTATCCACAGTATGATCATGATTAATTTTTATTTTTTTCTGTTTTGATGCAGCTTCTTAACTTTCTTCTTAGAGTATATATAATTTCTAAAGTATCAGACTATAATTTTTTGAAATAAATACACAAAAGAATATCAGTGTGAGAGTTGAGCTCAATTTGAGTAACTAGCAAAGTGACATACTGGAAAGTAAACAGGAAGGACACAGAGGAAACAATTTAGGATTTTTGATGAAACTTCACCATGAGCTCTATACCATACTGCCTTCATAAGCTTTTGGCCTATTGACTAATAACATCTAACTTGTTCTAAAGTGTGTGGGAGAGCTGAGTTCATGTTGGAGTCTGGCCTCTTTGTATTCTTCCCCATAAAGGAAGTTTGGAATGAACATATGATATAGTATAAAGTGTAATTTTGGTGATAAATTTTACAGAAACTGTGTGATGCTGGAAAATACTTTCCCTCCCTCTATTTTTTGTTTCTTGGGATTGTAACAATCCTTTCAATTAAAGTTTCTCTTTACTAAATCTGGATTTGTTTTCTGCTTGAAAACATGTTCACAATGGAACTGTGACTCAAGGAGGCAATTACAAATTCTTCCATTTCTTTTTTCCAGCTATGTAATTTCAGCATCTATTTGCCTAAAACATTAATTTTACCTTAGATATGCTTCACTTAAAGCTTTTTTTGTGTCAGTTAAAACACTAATTGATGAATCATTGCATTATGTCTCCAAACATATTCTAAAACAGAAGATTTTTAAAATTGAATAGAAAAATCGAAAAACAAATATTATTTTGGGTACCAGAGATTGAACTCAGGGGTACATGACCACTGAGCCACATTCTCAGTCCCATTTTTCATTTTATTTAGAGACAGGGTGTCGCTGAGTTGCTCAGTGCCTTGCATTTTGCTGAGGCTGGCTTTGAACTAGTGATCCTCCTGCCTCAGCCTCCTGAGCCTCTGGGATTACAGGCATGCGCCACCGCACCTGGTGAAAAAAATAGATTTAACAAATTGATTCAACATTTTCAGAGAATCAAAATGCATGTTAATATCTCATTAAACTTTTAACTGATATACAGAAATTGTACATAATAATGGGGTACCATGTAATGTTTTCATAGAGTTATATCTTATGTAATGATTAAATCATGGTTAAACATTAATCCCCTCCATCATCTATCATTCATTCCTATGGAAAACATTATTATTTCTTCTAGCTTTTTGAAATATACAGTATATATTTGTCATCTGTAGTCAACACTAATGGAAACCATATGTGCTTCTCACTCCACTTTAATTGCACCTTTTCCCTCACTCATATTCTCCTCAGTGTTTGGTAATTACAACTCTTAGCTTCTATGAGATCAACTTTTTTAGATTCCATGTATAGGTGAGATCATGCAGTGCTTGCATTTTAGTGTCTAACTTATATTACTTAACATAATGTTCTCCAGTTTCACCCATGTTATAGAAAAATCACAGGATTTCATTCATTTTTATTGCTGAATAGTATCCCACGGTGTATATGCACCACATTTTCTTTATCTGTTCATCAGTTGGTTGATTCCATTTATTGACTATTGTGAACAGTGCTGCAATGAACAAGTAAGTGCAGATGTCTTTTCAACCTGTTTATTTCATTTCCTTTGGATACATAATCAGTAGTTAAATTGTTGGATCATATGTAGTTCTATTTTTAATTTTTTGAGGAACCTACATACTCCTTTCCTTATGGTTGTCCTAATTTACATTCTCATCAATAGTGTACAAGGGTTTCCTCTTCTGTTCCTCATTGCTAGTGTTTGACTACTTTTGTCTTTTTGAAAACAGCCATTTGTGCTAGATAAGGTGATACTGCATTGACATTTTCCTGATGATTAGTGACACTGAGCATTCTTTCATATATGTTAGCCATTTATATGTATATTAAATTCCATTGCTTAATTTTAATTGGTTTGTTTGTTTGTTTGCTATTCAATTTTTCAGGCTCTTCATATACTCTGGATATTAACTCCATTTCAGTTGTATAGTTTGCACATAGTACTTCCTTCTCTGTAAATGTTCTCTTGACTCTGATGATTGTTTCCTTCACTGCACAGAAGTTGTTTAGTTTGATGAAATTCTATTTTGCGTTTTTATGGTTTTGTTTCCTGTCCTTTTGGGGTCTGGTCCAAAAACTGCCATTGCGTTATCTTAAAGAACTTTTACCTTGTTTTTTTCTGGTAGTTTCAATGTCTTAGGTTTTGCATTTAAGTTTTTAATTCCTTTTGAATTAATTTTTTTGACTATTGACAGGAAGGGGTCTAGTTTTATTATTATTATTATTATTAATACCAAGTTTATCAGCACCATTTATTGCAAAAAAAAAAGTCATTTCTCCAATGCATGTTGCTAGCACATTTGTTATAAAAAAATAAGTTGGTTAAATATGTGTGGGATTATTTCTGTCCACACAATTATATATAATTTTTCTGTGTCTCTGTTTTAATTTTTGTAGCACATTTTGAATTTGGATACTGTGATACCTATAGCTTTATTCTTCTTGCTCAAGATTGCTTTAGCTATTCAGGTTCTTTTGAGTTTCCCTAAAAAATATTTTTGATGGATTTTTCTAGTTCTGTCAAGAATATCACTGAAATTTTGATGGGAATTGAATTGAATCTCTATGTTTTGAGAAGTATGGATATTTAAACAATATTAATTTTTCTAATCCATAAACATGGGACATTCTTCCCTTTTGTGTGTATGTGCGTGTGCATGGGCGTGTGTGTGTGTGTATGTGTGTGTGTTTGTCCTCTTCAGTTTCTTTCATTGGTTTTGTAATTTCATTGTAGAGTTCTGTGAAAGAGTTCTCTGAAGGATCCACACCTGTACTAAAGATCTTGTAGATTTATTTGATGTTGGTTGAGTAAAACATTGTAATTATAAAGAGATGCAATATTGTAAATTGACAGCTAAAATTATTTTGGCCTATCTTGACCCGTTTATTAGTCATTTGTTTTTAACCTCTGTGTCTGGCCTCACCTCCTGGTGTTTATTAGGAAAAACACTTTCAGTGTATTGTTAAGCTCATCAGAACTCTGGTCTCTACCAGTCCTAAAACTAACAATGCTATATCATGACATCTGAAACCTAAAAAATTGTTTCCTCTGCTTGTTATAACGCACCTAATATCCCCACCAATGTCTTCATTAAATATATTGAGTTATGTCCTTCTTTGCTCTGTGGCTAGCAGAGTTCCTGTAACCTCTTCCATAGTTTAATATATCATTCAGGATAATTTGGATCTATGTTTCCAGGTCATGGTCACTAATATTTAGATCAGAATAAACTATTTTTTTTATTTCTTTGAAGTCAGGTTGTTATTCTACATCAACAGTTCTTTGATTTTCTTGCTTAAATTTATTTCAAGATATTTAAATTATTTTGTAGCTACTGTTATTGTAATTCCTGTTGGATTTATTTCTAAGCAATCTCATTGGTTTATAAACGTGACTGGTTTTTGTAGGCTGATTTTGTATCCTTCAACTTTACTGTATTCATTCATCAGTTTTAATAGAATTTTGCTTGAGTTTTAGGTTTTTTGATATATGGAATCATAGCATTTTCCAACAGGTATAGATCTGTTTTTTATACTGTGAATATGCAAGACAAAAGGAAAATTTTAAAATACATGAACAACATTTTTAAAGTATATTTTTTATTTCTTACAATATTTCTGAAATATTATTAACAATTTAGAAGTTTGTCATATTCATTGGTTTAAGAGGCAATTGGTATAAGAGAAATTTTTTAAAGGAATTATAAATGACACCTGCCTGGAGGAAACTGATATAAGGGTGAGAAAAAGAAACATTCTAATTCTCTTATTTTAATGCAAAAGGAAGCAAGTGTAATACAAGGAGCTTTTAAAAATTCAAGGGTCTCTGAAGACAATGGATAAAGGACAAAACTAAACATTAGAGCTAAATAACTAGCTATTGTCTCTGTAAGTCTCCATATTTATACAAATAACAAAAGTATGCTATGAATTATCTAATATAGTATCGCCCTAGATTGTTACATGGTTAAGTATACTACAGGAATGGTAAGATAAAGTGCTATAGGGACAGAGTGGAAAAGCGATTAATTTTAAGAAAGATTAAAGCAGGGGTTTTAATAGATATGAAACTTGAAGTTCCAAATAAATATGAAATCAACAGATGGGGAAAAGGAGAAAAAGAATCAAAAACAATGTTATAAAATCACTTGTTAGACTCAAAATATGTTCAGATCCTTGGATACTTGCTAGGGTACAGGGAATTGGAGGTTATGGAAAGATGGGCTCAACAAGGATACAAAATATTTGTTATCACATATAGGCTTTATTGTATATTACAGAAGGAATTCACTTTATGTTTTAATATAATGCTATGCTTTAGAAATACAACTTTGGTAGAATAGATAGATGGGAAGGGAGAAAGACTGGAATCAGATACACCAGTTAGGGGGTACATTACAATTACTTGCCTACTCAAGAGAAAGTTAAAAGCTAGGATATGTCAATACAAATGAAAATCAAGAAAAGAAAAGTTCAGTCGGTATTTGGAGTAAATATAAGTATAAAATGTTTTCTATATATAGGTGAAAAGGGTTTTGCCATTTTTTTTTGAGATGCCTTTGAGACGACCAGATGGAAATAATCTTATTTGTGCTTTGTGGTAAGTGAAAACTGGACCTGCTGACTGCTAACCTGTTACGGGAGAACTGAGAATTAAAAAATAAACCACAACCTGTGCAGGACATATCACCTTTCAAAACAGATAAAGCAAACCAAACCAAAATTATAATATTCCTCACAAAATATCTAAATTGAATTTTTAAAAAAATAGCAGTGCATTCAGAGACATATGCTTCAAGATGACCACAAACTGCTTTAAAGTTTATTCTGCACGAAATTGTGTATTCTGATGTAGTGAATATAAAAATGGCTAACAAAGCTAAATCACAACCTTTGTAGCAACCAAAGCAAGAAGCCAAGCACAACTATTGCAGCAATGAGCTCCAAGCAGTCAGGATCCAGTTAGTGACCACCAGCTTCCCCAACTGCCATCCCTACTTCCTACTCAGGTCTAAATAGAAAAACCCAAATATTTTCCCCAAAACCATCAGATATTATCTTACTTCTAGTGTCTCAACTCAATTTTTTCTTGCAAACAAGCACCTGTCAGAGAAGCTTCAACTTTCTTGTCTCATGTTGTTTTAAGTGTAAGGAAAGCTGTCTGCGCTAAGGTGCTTCCAAACACAACTGAATGGGGTTGACTCCCTTGACATAACAAACACCAAATAAATAACCTTTATTTGCTCTTATGCAGGTTGTTTTGTTTTTTACCACGGGTAAGAACAGTGACTTCTGTACTTTAGAAATTCTGAACAATCACTTTCAATACTCTTTTATAACTTAATACACAAAAATGTGCCCTTTCCAAAATTTTCCTATTAAGACACCCACAGTTATTCATTATATGATTTACCTTTCTATGGCAATTAGCAAGTCTAACTTTTCTGAAAACAATCGTTCCTAATGATCTTTGTCTGATAAGCATTAACACTTGAGAAAACAGAAACAGCAAATATGGAGTTTCTGTTTCTGCTGGCACGTGGAATATCCATAAGCTGTAGGCTTTTTCAGCCAAGAAAGCCTATTTTAGTGTTAGCAGCTAATCAAGGCAGAGGATGCCTACCAGCATCAACTCCAAGGGTGGCAGCCAGCAAAACCCAATTATTCTCCACTAACATTGAGTGGCATGTTGCAGCTCTTAAAGGTGGGCTAATGCCCTCCAGTGTTGCAGTGAACGCCAGCAGCTCACCACCACTTTCTTTCCTGGTTCTTGTCTCACAAATTCAAAGAATGAAATTCTCAGACAATTGAAGGCAAGGATGAGAAGAGTAGGATTTATTCAAATATGAAGAATTAAAACAACTCCCATAGGACAAGGGACCTGGTAGCAGATTGCAGCTTGAATGTGCTAGTCTAGCTCCTGGTCAATTCTACTTGTCCATATTTATGCTAAACAAGTATTGGAAAAGTACCAATACTGTTGTACAAAATTTACATGAACCACGTAGTGGAAAGTGTCAATGCTATTGGTGAATCCTTGAGTTTGAACTTTCCTTCACTCCCCATTTGGATCTGCCTTCACTGCCATATTTTTGACACTCATTGGACCAGGCCAGGCCTCTATAGAAAGAAAGGTCTGTGTGTCCTGGCTCTCCTTGGCCCTGGCTCACTGCACATTAGGCCTGTGCCATGTGGTGGTAGTGTGAGGCTGGAACTCATGCTTGCTGCCCCTACTGGAGCCTGCTTGGACTACTGTCTACCTGCTGCTATGCCTCGTTTCTTGGCAGGAATTATTGGACTGGCTGTGCTGTTCCTTGGTTGGGTAGCCATACTGACTGGGACAAATACTTGGATTCAGTAGGTAGGGGGAAATTAGGTAAAATTGTAAAGATCATTTTAGAAAGTTGAGATAGTTAACATTTCTAATGTGATTAAAATGTGTCAGAAAGCATAAACTATTCATTCTTTATATTATTTAATTTAATCACTAAACTACTTAATGAGTCTCACTATCTTCATTTTACAGGAGGAAAATAAGAATCCAAAAGGTGGAAAGACCAAGCTGTGGGTATAGCACAGTTGGTAGAGTGCTTGTCTCTCATGCATAAGGCCATGGGTTCAATCCCTAGCACCACAAAAAAAAAAAAAAAAAAAAAGGTGGAAAGACCAAAAATTATTCAGAAGTAGATGAGTGGGTTTTGTGCAGAGATTATTTGACTTCAAAGAACTTAATCAAAAAACTAAAATGCTTCAGAAACTCAAAAGAATAAAATCTGAAAAGTACAATTTCAGTTTAATTTTAGATTCTTAGTAAATTTAGTAAGAACAGTCTCAGGAGTGTAGTAGTGGCCAAAGTCAGGCTGCTGTGGAGCACATAAAGGAGAAAAACAAGTGGCAATGGTGAATAATAATTTATCTTTTGGGAAATGTGGTCCGATAGAGAATGAAAACAATATCCTGAGGGGAGACATGAATATGCCTAGTTAGGAGAGTGAAAGATAACTGAATGATCATAAGTAGAAAAAAAGTAAAGCAGCCAAAGTGGAGTAACTGAGGAAACTCTTTAACACAAATGAAGTGATAATAGAATGATGATTTGAAAAAGTCTATGGATTAGAGAGGGGTCAATGACATAGTTTTAATGCTTAGTCTTCTTAAGTAGAAGATACCTTAGTGTCTTGTGAGGGAATTCAATATTTGAATATACCAAAATATCAGTTGTCAATTTGGTGAATATGTTAGATGATTTTGATGAATATTATATCAACTTCAAATTAAAATTTGATACTATTGTTATATTTGCCTTTTTCAGATATTTTTGACTTGAGATTTCATTATTTTAGTTATTTTACAATTGGAGGAGCAATATGTATGATTTCATAGCATCAATAATTAATGTTGATACATAAATTTGAATATATTCCCACACATACACTTAGCATGAGGTTTCATGTCACAACAAGGTAAATAATATAAAATAGTAATTTATAAATATGAATAATTATATAATTTGTCTTAATTCTCTATTATGTATGTATATGTGTATATTTCAAAGACAACAAATTCTGCATTTTATTAAATTTTGAGAAAATTGTGCATATTGAAAAGTCATACTTCTTGTTAGCGCAAAAACCAGGACGACAGGAAACTTCACAAATCAGTTCAGTGCTTTATTCAGGAATGGAACTTCACACAGGAACAGGGGATGCAGAGACGAGATGATGTGGTGATGAGACCCAGTTTCCTGGTGTAAAATGAGCCCCCTGAACAAAGAAAGAGACTGGGTTTTTATAGGCTATTTCAGAAGGTGGTCTAGTGAAAACACGCCGGTTCCTTCGGGCACTTAGGAATTTGGGACTTGTTCCATCAGTCAATGGAATGGTCAGTTTTAGTGCTCAGGAATTTGGGCCCACGGGTCAGGGGGTCCTGCGAGCTGCGGACCGATGTCTCAGGCATGGCGGGATACTCCTCCTTATGTGCAATTAGCACCAGGAAAACATTTGTCAGGGGAAGTGAGAGGTATCCGTGTATGGCTATTTTTGTTTTTTCTCAGGCTACATTATTTTTAATTCCCGTACCTATTACGTCTAATCTTTATATCTTGAAATTTAATTTAATTTTATGAAAAAAGATAAGTAAATGTAGTTTCTAATATTGTCAGTCATTATTTCAATGTGTAAATCAATTTGTAAAATGACTGAGAACATATGACAAACTTAAATTCAAATCTTCTCTGTATGCTCGTTTTCTATGGGAGATAGGGTTATTGGCACAAAAGTTTCTGCTTCAAGTTTTCTTGGTTAGAAGGGAATTTGCATTTTAATCTTTTTGACATTATTTATAAAACCTCTTTTTCTCATCAAACAACACCATTTATTAAATATGTAGGATATGTAAAAATTTAGTAATGACAGTAAGAATATGAAGAGAAAATTCACCTTTAAAAATGACGAAAGCAACATGAAAACATATCCCTTTTTATGGCCCAAATCTGATTCTATTTATGCAATCATTATATTTATGGTTGTAGAACTGAAAATGCTTACTGGTGATTGAGTTTCTCTTCTCATATTATTGCTTTTAAGGAAAGCTTGAAATGACTACTAGCCTGCCAAAAAATCTTTATTGTTAAATGTAATTTATTAGCATAATAAACTACAAATATTACAACCTCCCATTTCCAGAAAAAGCATGAAATATGATTGAATACAAAATAAAAGACTTAATAGAAAGATGCACTGCACTGATAATTGGAGAAAAAGTGCTTGAAATGTATTTAGTTCAGCATGTGAATAAAATCTTACAAAAGGTAGAGTGTTTCAGTTTCAAAAAGAATGATTTTAATGGAGCATTTTGTTTCACAAAATAACCTTGCGATGTACTCCTTATGTCACTCTAAAGTGTCTGATGCATGCTGTAGTTGAAATAAGAACTGTCTACAGATATTGTCATAGACTATTTACCTTGTTAAAGTATTTGCTCTCCTTTAAGGGTTTTAGTTATCACCCTTATTAATAACTATTAATCAGAGGTGCAATATGGGAAAAAAGACAGTACTAAGTAACAATAGTAAGACTCGGTTTTTGTATTAGCAATGCTGAAGCAACAAATAAAGTGAATCCACTGTCCGAAGTGTTTGTAGCTAAAATAAGCAAATATCACAATTATTATAAAATGTACTTTTTACAAGATATACTCTTATCTATGTTGATTCATTTCTCAAATGCCATTTTCAAGTAATTCCAGATTTGTAGGTGGTAATGGTTATGACAATGACAGTTCTGACTGAGAATTTCACCATGTATAGATCAAAATTAAAAGCCACATGGCATTAGTGATAGTTCTCATATATGAACTCTGAAAATGCTTGGACAGCTACAAAATTTTATTTGGATTTTACATAGAAGAGTCCTGTTGGGCCATCACCTTCCATCTCCAGCTTTTGACAGTGACACATTAGGAGTAAAGGATGTACCCACTGAGCCATGAATTCCTATGAAGACAGGGAACATGGTTTTCCTTTTCTATGTATCATATCTATATCTCTATTTAAAGTCATACGTCATGACAACTAGAAAAAAATTCCTAAATACTGAAGTTCACAAAAAAACAATAAAATTCTTCTATTTCCATGGAATTGATTTTATTAATCTATGCATTTATAAAGTATTGACTTAGAACAAAAAATACAGATATGCAACCTCAAAATGTTTTGAAAATCTTAGAAATAATTGAAATATTGTTTATAAAACTGTATTTGTAACTCAGGCCAGAAAACTTAACTATTATTTTCTCAAACTCATGTAGCTAACAAATCAGAGTCTGGATTTAAAAACAGGACAAATGAAGGAAATTTAGAATTGAGTTTTCTCTATTTTATTTTCTGCAATTCTTACCTCCTTTACCTAATTATTCTGATCTCAAAAATGAAGGTAAAAAATTTGGATTAATGTAATTTCATTAATTTTTTTAGGTCCTTTATGGTCAAATAGGAATTAGTATTCCTAGTATCCTAAAATCAAGCTATTATTTCATGAGAAAATGTGTTTGAGTTCTGAACAATCAATATGCAAACACTTATTGGTCACAATTCAGAGATATGACATGGTATATGCTCTGATTAAAAATGGGTCCAGTATAAAATGTTCAATCAAAGAACCCTGAAAATTACATCATTTAAGAGTGAGTCATCAGCAGATATGTTTCACAGGGACTGCATTTTAGCCATTGAGCTATAACTTGTTTTATGGCAAGTTGTTAATACTGTAAGCACATCAGAAGCAATATGATGTTATTATGAATAAAATCTTGGCAGAGCCTTAGCATTCAAATTTCCTGTTCTGAAGCCTGCAAAGAAGATATTTTTCTTTAATATATTAAAGAAAAAGAAGACAGTAAAATCATTTATACAGAGATTAAAGGAATGATGAAATGCAGGAAAATGGATAATGCTTGCTAACATAGGGCAAGTCTAACCTAGCCTATTTTCAAAGAATATCATTTGACAATGATTTGCAATTTCACCTAACTGAATAAATTGGTCCCCACATATATTTAGTTCGGCTACAGAATTATATTTGGGTTATTTAAATCCCCCATAGAAAAGCACACATTAAGTTTATTTGGCACACATATTTAATTTTTTAAACATATAATCTTTGACAATATTTCATATCCCCCTCCGGATACCAGGGATTGAACTCAGGAGCATTTTACCATTGAACTATATCCCCAGCCTTTTTTTATATTTTATTTAGAGACAGGGTCTCGCTGAGTTGCCTGGGGTATTGCTAATTGCTGAGGCTGGCTTTGAACTCTCGATTCTCCATCTCAGCCTCCTGAGCAGCTCGGATTATAGGCCTGCACCACTGTGCATGGCCTTTGACAATATTTTCTGAAAATAAAATATAAAAAATTATTTTGAGTTAGTGTTTCAGATTTTATTTGAATAAGTTCTCTAAATGTTTATATGCATATATATCTGATAAGTTCTGGGAATCAAAAAGTTAAATTATAGTTTGTCCTTTGATAGTAAAATGTAAATTATAATTTCTATGGCATAAAGCTACTGATTATCAAAATAAAATTTGAAATATTTAATATACTCTCTTTTTGAAGCCCACATACTCTAATCTCATATATTTACATCCTCCAAAAAAACTTAGAGTATTTAGTTGTAAAATAAATGTTATTTAGTATATTTATGATATATGATGGGGATACATAGGTACAGTAAGGTGGTTTCTGTAGTAACATGTAGTCAATTATACATTTAGACCAAGTTTAACTTTAGTGATTTATTTGTATCCACATACTTCTGTTGTATTGAAGGATAATTTGCTTGGGCTTTTGAATCAATAAGACCTTGTCTAAAATAGCAATTTCATTTTGTTCATAGTATGTGTCCAAATTAAGCTCCCTAGGACCTATCCTTTGTATGAAACATTTAATATTTTTTAATAATTTTACTTTATCAAGTTGTGAGAATTAAGAGAAATGTAAGAAAAGTTACTTGTGAATTTTCAGAAATGCAGTCCCAGGAGTATAGCTCAAAATAACAGATTTTGTTATATGTACAGTCTTTACTATTTAGTGTTTTTGTTATATGCTTGTTGTGCATAAAACAGGTATTTCTGTGTCTATGTTGCTTGTTTAAATATCAGACGTAAACATTATATATGTGTTCAACACAAGGTGTGAAGATATTTAAATCACATCTGATTTAGATTATTTATACTTGAATTAATTAAATAATAATTCTTCAAGAGCAACTCGTTTGTTATTTACAGCCATACCTTATCTTTATCCATTAACAAAGAAAAATACATCTTAAGCCTCCTACTGTGAACTAAGAAATATATATCTGTAAGAGAAAATTGTGCTTATGTTTGAAACATACAAGTGTTCATTATATGTTACTTCATTTTACACCCATTTTCTGAAGTTTTTATCAGCTCTATTAGCACAGAAAGTATTATCAATAGCAAAAAGTGATCAATTAATACATACTTGCATTTAACTTTACATATTTCAAATGCTGAAGTAAGGATATGTTTACATTCACCAAATGGGCTTATAAGGAAAGAATCCATTAATTATGCATATTTTCTCTTGGATAAAAGAAAAAAGCAATTTTATTTCTTTGATCATGGCAACTTGCTTTTGATATATACATTTCCTATGAACTCTTCTCTTCCCACATTAACTGTGATGTAATTCAATCTACAGCAGCAGTATTTATAGATATAAAAAATACATCTCATATTCTAAGTTTGAGGGAAATGTCCATAGTGTACCAAATATTAAACATAGGAAGTGATACAAACTTGGACTGTGCAGAATTATTTATTGAGTCCTTGAGAATATTGCAACAAGAAATCTTGGAAGAGTTGTTGTAGGATCAACACATTTATTTTTCTATATCTCTATATTTTTAGAACTAATTATTGTAACTCAGGCATTTCTATTGTCCCAAGGGTGGGTGAACTGGTTTTTAGGAGGGGAAAAATTACTTTTTAATAGGGGTTTGCAGTCCTCTAGATAACTATAGTAGACAAAAACATATAGTATATCTCTGTTTAAATCTCACAGGAAGAGTAATTAGCAAGATTTTTAAAAGTTTCTTAGGGAAAAAACCTTTTAAAATACAAATAATTAAGAAGTGTTACACTAGCATAATTCACACAATAATATATGAGTAGTTACTTTCCAAAAAAGGTGAATATTCTGTGCTTTATTACACAGATTGGTTTTCATTTCTTTTGTGATTAACATTAAAACACAATGAATAACTTAGCTGGGTGCGGTGGCACATGCCTGTAATCCCAGCACTTTGGGAGACTGAGACAGGAGAATCGCAAGCTCAAATATGCTAAACAACTCAGTGAGACCCTGTCTCTACATAAAACACAAAATTTGGCTGGATATAGGGCTCAGTGATCTAGTACCCCGGAGTTCAATCCCTGGTACCAAAAAACAAGAATGAGTAACTTGTGTTTAATGTAGATGTTTATGGGTCATTCCATATGTCTTTGGTTTAAATTTTAATGTACTAAAGCTCGTTTCAAAAAAATGTTCTGAAAATTTGAAAATATATGAATTAAAAAATAACTCCTACAGTTCATTTTCATAGGTGAAATAAGAAATGTTGGTCATTTTAAAGATTAATTTATGTGGGATAAAAATATATAGAACATAACATATTATATATAATAAATATAATATATAATATAATATATTTTTATCCATTACATATAATATGACAAAATTTTTTTTGTCTTTTGGTCTCTGGGGTTTGTGAATTTTATTCTAAATAATTTAATGTGTTAAACAGTATTTTCCATTACTCTTTAAATACTTTTAATATTTCTGAATATTTTTTCAACTCAAGATTCCAATATGTTTTCTTACAGTTTAACCTGAATCATGAAAATTGCTGATCCAAAATTCATCTCTGCTTTTATATAATCAGCATTAGATTGGGTTGAAATTCGGCTAGGGAAATAGTTTTTATTCATTTTTCTGAATATAAGTTGCATTATACTATCAAATATACCTTTCTGTCCAAACCATCAAGCATATATGATGGTTTCAATCTTCTCCCTTTGTCTTTCTTATAAATGAACATTGTGGGAAAAACCTGGGACAGTCATTAGGTCTCTGTCACTGACTATGACTTGGAATAAGCCAATTAATCTTTGTAAGTCTCAATCATCTAAAAAATAAAATAAAAATGTATCATTATTTTGTTTTATATCTTGCAATCTTTTAAATGAATAATTATATAAATAAGTGTATTGGAAATAATTTAGGCATAAAATTCAAGTTTTCTGAATATTTGAATAGCAATTCTTATATCTTCTATGTAGCAATGATTAGTACTAATAATTTGAACTTTCTTCCTTATCCTATGAGTACTTTGTTCATAATCAGTAGAGTCAGCATTTAACCAACAAGTTATGTAAATTTACAGTCAAAAATTTTAAGTATGTAGATTTTAATATAATTAGTACCCTTTTCTTTTTATCTTCTGAAGTTCAGGGAATGCATCCTTTTCACATTCTTTTACAACTTGACACTATTGAAGGGATTTGATAAAGTTTTGCTAAATCTAAAAAATAACTTCACCTCTGTATTATAAAATTTTGAATGTCACTATATGGGATGTAACATATAAGACACTTGTAAAAATTTTAAATTTTAAGGATATGGAAATTTAACATCAATGCACATTTGTATAATTATCCTGGTAGCTGTATTTTTGATGCTAGAAATTGAATGATTGTTTGACATCTTCTAAAATATATCTTTTATATAAATGTAGCATAAACAATTATTTCATATCATGTATCCTCTTAATATGATTAGTCAATCTGCAATCATATATTAGGAAAGTTAGATAATGCAGTATCAAAAATGATATCAGTAACACTGATAAAGTACTTAAGAAATCATAGAGTTCATGAATCATGCAAGTAGTTCAAACAATATGGTCTTGAATCCTATCTTGTCTCAAATACAATGTTGCCTTCTACTCTCAGCAGTCTGTAGTTAAAAATATCACAATTGAGGCTTCCTGGGGAATGGAGTCCAGTTTCACATTTGTGAACAGAAAGCATGCACTTAACTGCCACTCTTTTACCATGCTGGGCCTCCTGTGGAAGGACCAGAGAAGTTTTGGAACTCTACACTAAATTGAAAGTCTTCAGTCCAAAAAAAGGTCTGTGGTTTCACATTGGTCTATCAGATAGTCACAAGAAAGCTTTTTATTTTAGAAAAAGAAATAATATCATAACACTTTTATTCACACATATTTTTAAGTTTTGCAATTAAATATAATATATAACACTTAGAGATCTTGATATAATTTTAGTACTTGAAAACATTATTGAAGCTTTGGCATGAGATAAAAAGGACTGTAGGTTAATATTAGTAGGATGCTGTTCATTTTACCTAATAAAGCTTCATGTCATTTGCACATTATTAGAGATATTTGTTAAGTTTCTTTTGGTAATTTTCTATAATGCTGCTTTACATTCCTAATTAATGAAACTGGGTCAATGGCTCAAAACTAGTTCATAAAAGCATGAAAATATCTATGTTAATAGCAAAATAAATAGTACAATATATAAATGCAAATTATAAACAGGAGCCTTCTGTGAATTTCTATCTGCTGAGACAAACAAATCTGTAGAGTGTGATTATCTTACACAAGCATATTTACTAGTCCCAATAAATAACTTCAGTGGTAATTGGAAGTTATAATTAAAAAAATTCTAGGTATCACTTTCTACTCCTTAATATGATATTCCTCAAGAAATCATGGCATGTTGTCATGAATTCATCAAAGTTTTCACATCACCTTCAAATAAAGTTTTCACATCACCTTCAAATAAAACAGATTGAATTCACTGATAAGAATAATTTTATGATTTTTCCAGAAAAATAATATTTTTCCAAAATATTATTTATTAATATTAAAATAATATTTTCTTTACAATAGCCAAAAAATTGAAATACACTAGGTATTCATCCATTGATTAATGGATAAATAAAATGTACATCTGCATCATGGAATATTATTATAGAAAATTATGAAATCCTGTCATTTGTGATAACATCGATAGAAATGAAGATTATTGGTAAGTAAAATAAGCCAGATACAGAAAGATAAGTGCCACATGAGTTCTTATCCATATGTAGAATATAAAAAAGCTGATCTTCTAGAAGTTGAGAGTAGAATGTTGGATACTATAGGCTGGGGACAGTAAGAAGGAAAGAGGAATAAAGATAGATTGTTCAATGGAAACATAATTAAACAGGAGTAAAAAGTTTTGCTGTGGTATTGCACATAGAATGATTATAGCTAATGATAATGTGCTATGTATTTAAAAAGGTAGAGGAAAGGATTTTGAAATTTTGCATTATAAAGAAACAATAAATATTCGAGGAAATACGTTTAACTGATTTAAATGTTATATAATGTATACATGTATTGAAACATCACATCATAGCCTATATATATACATATATATATATATATATATATATATATATAGTTTGGTTTATGTATCAATTTAAATAAATTTATTAAAAATGAAATAATGTTTTCCAGTATAAAATTTATTCATTTTATCTTTTAGCAGAGAAATGAGATTGAAGCTACTATACCATATTTTATATATCAGCAATGACACTACTACTGAACTTTCATGACTGTAAAGATGGCAAGAGTCACATACATAGCAGATAGCAGAACATCTTTACTATGTTATATAATTAACAAGTGCATATTATATAGCACAAAAATACCACCAGGCAATCTTGCTAAGAGCTATTTTGCTTTCAACTTTATAAGACTATATATGCATATACTACAGATACTGAGGTATGTGCATAAATCAGCTCTGAATTTTTTCAAAATCTGAGAAAAATGTCTTTATTTTATTTATTGCAATATCATCTATTTGAGAATATTTTTGGTTTACTAATTAAATTTTTGTGCATTCCCTTAAAGTAATTAAAAATGTCACAGAGAAGCCGGGCGCGGTGGCTCACGCTTGTAATCCTAGCACTTTGGGAGGCTGAGACAGGAGAATCGCGAGTTCAAAGCCCCATAAGCAACTCAGTGAGACCCTGTCTCTACATAAAACACAAAATAGGGCTGGGGACGTGGCTCAGTGGTCGAGTACCCCTGAGTTCAATCCCCAGTACCAAAAAAAAAAAAATGTCACAGAGAAATAGTTAAAATATGCTCATTCTTACAACATTGTTGAGTAGACTATCTTTTACAAAACAGCTTTTGTCCATAGCCTTGCAAATATTGACACTGTGTAGTGTGTTTCTATCTGATATACTCCACAAAGAGAAAGCACCTTGTAATTGAGAACCTAAAGGTCAGCTGATTGAAAATCCTACTTCATTTTCAAATTAAGTATATAACACCTCTGAACAAAAGATGGTATATAGTTTCTGATAGAGAATTTCCAGTGATAAGAATTTCCACTTGTTTCAAAGGGAGCATCTTTAATTTTTAGATATTTCTTAGTTTTATAAACCTTATCTTGTTTGAATGAATTCTACCTACCTTTTCAAAACTTACCATCTGAAGCTTTCACCTCTGATTTTTTACTACAAACAAGCCATCTCTAGTTCTCACTTTATATTTTTTAACAAAGCAACTAGAATCTGCCAACACAAGCAATCTTATCCAGATTACAAGCAATCAATGCTCTGAGATTTGTGATATGCATGGATTTCAATAACCAAGATTTATCTAAATGATACCAATTGTACAATAACAATGTTTGAATTTCAGTTGTGACTTTAATGGCAGATATTGCAGAAAGCACAGTTTTTGCCACTAGTCTTTTGGCTCACATATCACATCATTTTTTTCAAAGTCGTCTTGCCAATTAGTGACTGCGCATCTGTTCTTTAGTACATTCACAGACAGCAAAGCATGCCCTTGCATTACCCCCTTATAAACCTAGTGATAAACCTATGTGGCATTTGAAAAATGAATAATCAATACAGGAAACTGGTCAACAAAAATGAAAATTCTGGAATAAAATAAGTCATAATGCTGAAAATGAAGTTTGAATCAAATGTAAGTGGAGCTTTAAAAGAACAAAATGACCGTTCAAATGTTGACATTGCCATTGTATGAGACAATTTTGATTTGCAGCCAGAAAAATTTAGTGAAGGAAAACATATGAACATACTTGACAAAAGTGGTTGTAACTAGGAAGATAAACATACACCAGGAGCACTGATAGTGCCTAAACTTCACATTAAATGAACTCCTGAAGATACTTCATAACATCAAATGCAAAGGATAAAATGATTCTTCACAGGTGATTTTACACATAACATTGTTTAAGAGCTCTTATTATTCTGAAAGTGTAGAGTGAAAGTTTTCTAAGATATGTTTTATAAAACTTAGCAACTCAAGTGGACTTCTCTGTATGTGATCAGATGTCTCTGCACAGTATGTTCGTATATTGATTATCTACATTTTATTATTATTTATAAAACCAAGAGTTAGATACATTTTTTTGAAAAAAATTACTATATTATCTTGTTTTGTCACAATGAGTTTACTGTTGACATACTCCCATGATTGTGCAGAAAGTATTAAGTTTTTATTAAGCATTTATTTTGAGGAATACTGAAATCAAAGGCTGAGATTGTTTATCTAATAGAGGAAAGCTGAACTAAGACTGTGTCAACTGAATTTTGGATTATTTCTTCAGATGCAGTGAAAAATTTTCTGGAATTCTAATATTAGTTCTTTCTGACATTTCCAAAAAGCAAAACAGTCTTAAAATACTCTTGCTTTAGATTTATTTTTATTCAGACACAAACAAACACACAAATGCACCTATGTATTTCTTTTCCATTTTATTTTGTTTGGTTTGGAAAAGGGGATTGAGCCCAGGGGCACTTAGCCGCTGAGCCACATTCCCACTCTGTTTTATATTTTATTTAGAGACAGGATCTCACTAAGTTGCTTAGGGCTTCGCTGTTTCTGAGGTTGGCTTTGAAATTGTGATCCTCCTGCCTCAGCCTTCTGAGCCACTGAGATTACAGATGTGTACCACCGTGCTCTATTCCCTGTATTTCTTTTGATGTCTCTTATGCATCTTCAACCTTTTCATCATACCATTTTTTTGTCATTATATTGATAAATTTGCCCTAAGTTTTAATGGTTCAAAGTGACAGAAACTCAAACAACAAAACCAAATTCTTTGGGTTGTTCATGTGATGGTTCATTCTATTTCTGAAGAAATGGGTTGACACTAAAACAAATAAATCACAATTGCTAATTTTTCAATGTTTCAACAGAAATCATCACAGAAAAGATAAAAAATACTCTCCCAGAAGTAACATGGTCAAAGAATTCCAGGAGTAAAACAGGCTAGAATAGTGGTTTCCACGAAAAGTACAATAAACTCCAGTTTCTCTCCAAAAGTAAGATGTTTGAGTATCAATGGATCTGCTCCATGATCTTAATCGCACATGCTATGTTTATATTCTTGCTGAGGACTCACTAAGTAGATGTGCTATATAAATTGGTCTAAGATTTAGGAGAAATTGTAAAGACTTAGCAACTCATAGCTTATTCAAAATAATTAAAGAATATTTGAAAAATACAATTGTGAATGCAAAGCATAGTCCTTTGGGCAACCTAAAATATAGATAAAGAAAAGAATGAGAAGAAACATATTGCTGACAGTAAATAACACACATATATATTAAGAAATAGTTAAGTCAATTCTTTGAAAAATATCTGTTCAGAGTCAAAAGAGCAACACTGAATTATACATAAAAATAAAATAAAACCATCATCTGGCCCTGGTATATACATCTAACTCATTGTCTCAGCTTTGAACAAAGTATTTCCTGTGGGAAAGAGGCAGGAATAAGTGGAAGGCATGCTGTCTTCTTCAGAGAAGTCATGAGTCATGATTAGGGGTCTGAGGATGGATGGATGGATGGATGGATGGTCAGATGTTGTATAATTATCTTTATGATGAAAATAATAAATCATCTCATAAAATCTGTAATGTAACTTCATTATTGTTATGTGGTTACGAAGCAGAATATTTGTGAAATTTTTTGTCAGGTATGTGTGTGTGTGTGTGTGTCTGTGTATAGTGTGTATTTTTTTCCAATTGACATCTTCTATTTGAATGGAAAATTTACCCTGAGAAAATCAAAACTGTCCAGGTGCTGTACCAAAGTTCCTTTTGTGTCCCCTCCCTTTGCCATTCCTCAAATTTGTTCCCCACCCCCAATCATTTTCTTTGCTCTGCCCAGCATTCTGAATTCTAAAGAGAAACCTCACCTACATGGTTGGGATATTACCAGCTAAATAATCTTTCTTCAGACTTAAAGAACCTAAAACCATTTGTAATGTCCCTCTGCTCCATAAGAATATCAACTTGTGCAATGGCCATCAATGTCTACATTATTAAACTTATAGAAAACTATGTTTAATTTTAGAAAATATAGAAACTAATCCTGGGAGATAGAGGTTACTTGGCATGTTTTGGCCAGAGTGGGATGGGGAATGAGACACACCCATGGATAATGAAGATCCCACTCAGCACCTAGCTTTGCTGCCTATCATTTCATCGTATCTCCATTTGGACTCTTGAAATCCCCTGATGGAATTTGGAAGATATTAGTTCCTTCATCATTGATTAAATTCAAATTTGAACTTCTATATTTCTATTTAGAGAATACTATTTTATTTGTGAGTGTCACAGAAAAGTTACATTAATATTGAACAGTCAAGAAGGCTTTTTTAAAGACAATTACAATAGAGGAGAAAGATTGAACTCAACTGTGAGCAGAGTGCAGTGGCACAAACTTGAAATCCCAGCATCTTGGGAGGCTGAGGCAGGAACATCACAAATTCGAGGCCAGACTCAGCAACTTAGTGAGATCCTATTTCAAAAGGCACAATTAAAAGTAGCTCAGGGGTAGAGCACTCCTGAGTTCTATCCCCAGTACCACCCCACAACACACACAGTACTTCAGTCTGCTTTTATGGAAGATTTGAGGGTTTTTAAGTGTGGGGGTGAGCTATTGGAAAAGTAAAGCAGAAAACAGGGCCATAAGGTAAATTGGTGCCATAGCTAGAGGAACTTATATTGAATTAAAAGAGGTTAGAGAGTGTGACAGGGAGAGATTGGGGAGGAAGCTAGCAGGAGGGAGATTAAAGAAAGAGGTTAGAACATGAGACCATGATCAAAGCCATAAACAAAAATACTGCTCTGTGGAAAGGGAGAAAGATCATGTATCACTACGAAAATAAAAATTGTAAAGGGCATTTTAAAATGTCTAAAGAGAGATGTTTAATTATCATAGGATAATTAAAAATCATTAAAAAAACAATATGATTCTAAATGAAATACCAAGCTACCTGCCACTGTAAGATATCAAAGAATAATTGAGAACCTTCCAGAATTTTGTGATAATATTCTGCAATTTGGTAGAATATTGAGCTAGATTATGTCTTAATTTCCTCCAGTATTAGGATTCAATATTTTGGTCTTTCAAATTTCAGAAATGGACAGGAACAATATTCCAGATGTTCTCTACACTACTATAAATGGGACTTATCATGTGTCACTATTTTTCAAAACACCGACTGCTTTAATATTTTAACACTATGTATCCAACAATATACTAATGTAGGAATTAGTATACCACCACCTTACATATTTTTAGAACAAATTATTTAATACTTGGTTATGAAGCAAAGTCAATGGTAATTCTAGCCTTTATAAAACAAGAAAATGAAACACATATATGATTCCTATTAGTTCAAAGGATAAAGTGCAAACACCACTTATAAACTCAAGTACCATTACTGTATCATTTTTTTAACTATATTGAGTCATGTGAAGTATTATGCACAAGTTTCACTGACAGTCCTTTTGAGTTTATATAGTTCAAGCTAATGACTATAATTTAATGTTCTTTTATTGAGTATAGGAATTATAAGTATAGGGAATATTTTGTTTATGAAGCCAAAACTTTAAATTTTTTTAGCAAAATTTATACTTTGAGGAAGTAGTGATACACTATGTAATAAATTGTAAGAATAAGTCATATTACAATGTTCTTATACACATATATTCTTCATATTTTTTTGAAACTGCACATTGACATATCTTCATAATGGCAGAAAAAGGCAAATAAACATACTTTAAATTTGAATGAACTTTGGTTTGAAATGTTATATTTTAATGAACACATCATATTTGTCACATTTTCAACTTATGCTTTTGACATCTTTTCACAATAGAGCAGATATAATAACCTTGAGAAAAGTTTAATGGAGAGTTCTAACAGTGACAAAATTGCCCTTTTTGAGAATCTAAGCTATTTGGAAGTTTCAAGCTCCATATAAACTGTTTAAATTTTATCTCTATTGATATTACACAGGAATGGAGCAGTCACAATCATCGTAATTGGTTATTGTTGACTGGATATTGTGTGACAGTCACTGTACAGAAACACTTTACACATATTATCAAATTCTTCAAGAAACATAGTAGTTTACTTCTCTTATACTCTACTCCTCCCCATTGTAGTGATAAGAATATTAAAGTTACATGAAATAAATAGAATTATTTTGTTATGAGTCAAGCATGTATGTAGATTCTTAATAATTACAATGCAGAGTGAAAGAGTTTGAGATATGGAAGGACAGTAATGAACTTAAAATGAAGCCAGACTGAAAGATAAGTTAGGTTAAATTATAAGTGGTTTATATTCTATGGTAAAATGTCAGATATCATTCTGAAAGTGATGGAGAACTGTTTTAGGCATGTGAAAATTGAGTTGCACTATTAGATTTTAATGAGCAAGATAGAACAAGTGCCATTATATTTAAAAGTCATGAGTGCTACTAAGAAAATAAAGCAGGCAATAGGACAGAGTGACGAATGGTGATGACATTGGAGAACAATTTGAATATTATAGTTAGGAAAGAATTTTTTGAGATGACATTTGAGTAGAAACTTTAATAAGAGAGGCATTTGAGCTGAGACCTGATTGTTAAAAATTAATAAGTCACTTAAAAATGTTGTGTAATAGAATTGTAAGTAGTGGTCAGAGCAAGATTGGATATGCTGAGGTTATAAAGAGGTTAGTGTACTTTTTTAATGAAAAGCAAAGGTCCAGTGTCCATGAGCATAATGAAAGCAAGGAACTCTTATAATAAGGAGGTAATGTCTGAGCTGAAGAGAAGGGTGATGAATATGTCCTTACAGATATCATAGTTAGGAGTTTTAATAGTATTCTAATAGCAGCAAAAGTAGAAAACCATTAGATGAGGATTCCTAATAGCTCCCCTTCCTTGAGATGTTAGGTATATGATGGACACTTCAATCAGAAGTAACAGATTTGAGTAAGGTAGGTTACTAACAAAATTATTTCAAATTTGAACATAGTGAGTCTAACTACCTTTGACTCAATGAACTAGAGATTGACTAAGGAAAAATCATCTATTCTGTGGATCTGAACACAAAGAATTTTGAAATCTTGGAAATGGCTGAGATGATACCTGTGAAAAAATATAAAAGGAATGAGGTTTGAGGATGAAACTATCAGAGATCTAATTTTAAGAAAAATGGAAGCTTAACTGTCAAAGAGATAAAGAATATCTGAAGTGTGTCAGGTGGAAGGATACAGAGAAGAAGTAAATTTTAAATACAAAATACAAAAGATATCAAAACTTTAAAATTTTTCAAATCAGATGAACTTTAAATATTATTGACTAATCCTGAGAGGAATAAGGGTTAGGGGTGAGCATTGCTATTCTACGAAGGTGCAAGCATTAATAATCATTAAATAGTCATCTCTTCAGAAAACTTTCAGCTTATAAGAGAAGCCACAGGATTTCTGGCTGTCTAGGTCTGTTCATTAAGCCACAGAGCTTATGAAAACTCAAATGATATCAACTTATGTATTAAGTATACTTAATCACTCTTCTGTCTCTGCTTGCCATTTTAAACCATTTATCCCAGGACTTTTCTCTTTCTCTTTTATTTTTGTAATTCTCTAGCTTCACATTTTGTATTAACCTAAGTATTTGTTATCAGCAGAATTGTGTCCCTCTACAATTTAGATGTTGAAGCCCCCAACCCCAATATTTCTAAATGTGGTTGTATTTGGAGCTGGAGCATTTTAAAAGGTGCTTCAGTTCAAATGAAGCCATTAGAGTGAGTTCTAATCCAAGATGAGGGAACTCCTTAAAGACAGGGAAATTTAGAAGGAGAGACTCTAAGGACGTGTGCACAGAAGGAAGAGCATGTGAAGAAGGTGACCATCTGCAAGCCAAAGACAGGTGTCAGAGGAAAGCCAGCCCTGCCAGAACCTTGATCGTGGACATCCAGTCTCCAGAATTGTGATAAAGTAAATTTTTGTTGTTTAAACTACTTAGTCTGTGGTGTTTTGTTATTGCTGTTCTAGAAAATTAATAGAGCGCCCTTCCTTATTTGTGTGATTCTTTGGTGTTATGGTTTGGATGTGAGGTGTCCCCCAAAAGCTCACACATGAGACTACGCAAGGAGGTTTTGGGGAGAGATGATTGGGTTATAGCATTAACCTGATCGGTGAATTAATCCATGATGGAGGCAGGTGTAGTGTGGCTGTAGGTTTATTGGGCACAGGGCTCTGGGATATATATTTGGTATCTGAAGGGTGGAATGCCCCTCTTTCTCTGTGTCTGTCTCCATCCTGATCATCCGGAAGCAGTGAGCTACTTCCTTCTCTCAGACTCTTCTGCCATGATGTTCTGCATCACCTTGAACCCTGGGGAATAGAGACTGATGTCAATGTACTGAGACCTCTGAAACCATGAGTCCCCCAACTTTTTCTCCCCTAAAATTGTTCTGGTTAGATCTTTTAGTCACAGCAGCAGAACAACTGACTAAAACATTTGGCTTATCTTTTGTAATCTTAGACTATTTGCCTCCCTTGAATTTTCTATTTTACCTGTTCTCTTAATTCTGAATAGCATTAAGAGAACAGTATTAAATGTTTATTTAATAGTATTAAGCAAAAGCATTAATAGTAATAAGCAATAGCATTAATAGTATGTTTGATTAATAGTATTAAATGTTTGCTTTGATGCTTTGAACAATATAGATTTTTAGTCTCTGATGTTATCATATAATAACCATACATAAATATTTTAGAGATTGTCTTGGATAAAGGTAATGTCACTTTGATGATAAAATTTTATAGGTGCACTTAGATTAAGCAATATGGGGAGTAGGCTGCGTGAATGAAGAGACATGCAGTCTGGAAAGAAGTCAAATCCAATGAAGCAAAATTAAATAAAAATAAAATTAGCTGGGCAGTGTGGCGCACACCTGTAATTCCAGTGGCTACCGAGGCTGTGGCAAAAGGATCACAAGTTCAAAGTCAGCCTAAGCAACTTATTGATGCCCTCAGCAACTAAGTGAGACCCTATCTCAAAATAAAGATGTAAAAAAAAAGGTCTGGAGATGTGACTCAGTAGTTAAGGGCTCCTGGATTCAATCCACAATACCAAAAAAAAAAAAAAAAGAAAAGAAAAGAAAAAATAAAGGTAAATTGTTGGTTTTCAAATATAGAAAATAAAAAGACAAGCTGGGTAAGGTGGCGCAAGCATGTAATCCCAGCACTTTGGGAGGCTGAGACAGGAGAATCGCGAGTTCAAAGCCAACCTCAGCCACGGGAGGCGCTAAGCAACTCAGTGAGACTCTGTCTCTACATAAAACACAAAATAGGGCTGAGGAATGTGGCTCAGTGGTTGAGTGCTGCTGAGTTCAGTCTCCAGTACAAAAAAGAAAAAAAAAAAAGATAATGTAGCCAAAATATAGTATGTGAAGATGTGATGCAAGAGGGAAAGCTTTTTAATTCACTGTCACTGAAATATGTATCAGTGTTGTTTAATATGAAGTAAGTTTGATATAAACTTAGATGCAGATGTATTAATCACAATATTTTCTAGGTTGCTTATACTGTACTCACATAATATGAACTGCAGAAATTTAAGAGATATTAACTACTCTGATTAAGTCTAGAAGAAAAGACTTGTATGTCAAGTAAATGAAATATCCATGTATATTAAAAAAGACATAGGAAAATTTCATACTAAAGATGAAAAAAATGGAGAATCCTCAATTAGCCATCTTAAAATAGTTACGGTTTATTATAAGACATAGAAATTCGATTTTTTTCCAAGTATCACAAGAATATCCTTAGACCAATGGGGAAAACAAAAGTAATAGAATGTTGTATTTAAAAGATTATATAAGAATAAATTTGCTTAAAGAATAAAATAGTCTAAGAAGAAAGAAGAAAAATGTCCTGCTATTACTAGGACTCAAGTTTTGTCTGATAAAAAATATTGTCACTAATGTCCTAGGGTATATTAAAGAATCTACTGGGGATTTTTAAATTATGATCTCTGATAGTTGGATGACTTTCTCCAGCTGATTAATGAGCCACAAACTATAGAAGGAATAAAACAAAAAAAACAAAAAACAGGTAGGTAGTTGGAGTTCTGCACCTTTGTCTTATTTTTAACATTAACAGAACTTCTTTTCCATGTTGCATATCTGACTTATTAGAATATGGTTGTTCCATACCTATTCCTCTTCCTCTTCCTTAGATTTATACAGTGGAGTATGTGTCAGGATTCCTATGTTCAAAAAGAGGTTACCATTCCGGGTATTTCAAATTGAAAATAATTTTTTACAGGGCTTAGATTATAATAATTTTGAAATAAAAAAAATTTTAAATGGAAGGCAGTGTTAGAAGTTAGTGACATTAGGAAACAGTTACACCAGGAGAAGCATGTGTCTGCCTGATGCAGTTGACATGGGAGTCCAAGACTATATTTTGTCACCTTATGTCCTTGACACTTCTCGGCTGCTGCCTGCTTTTGTCACCAGCACTAGAGGTCTCCCATCAGCAAAATATATTGATGCTGTGATAGTAAAGACATTGGGAAATCTCTGTGTTGATGTTATAACACCTACATTAGAGGAAAGAGCTTCGAAATTTCAGGAATTAGCTAGACACGGTGGTACAACCTGTAGTCCCAGAGGCTCGGGAGGCTGAGGCAGGAGGATTGCAAGTCCAAAGCTAGCCTCAGCAATTTAGCAAGATCTTGTTTCAAAACAAAAAAATAAAAAGGGCTGGAGATGTTTCTCAGTGTTTAACACCCCTGGTTTAATCCTTCATACTACTACTACTACTACTACTACTACTAATAATAATAATAATAATTAAAATGGTGGGAATTATTCTGAATGCCAGATGTGATTTCATGTCAATCCCACCTCCTAATCTCAACAGATGGCACAATCATATCTACTCTAGTGAACACAGAAGTAAATTAGACAGAAGTGCCTTCATATGCTTACCAAAAAATACATCTACCTACAGAATGCCCTTAGGGGTGGTCATCTTTTTCTTCCTTTTATAGTGTGAAGACAACTCTAGTTATAATTTTAAGAGAGTTCATCCTTACTGCTATAAACCACAGCCTCCTTCTTCTTTTCAATATTTAGCCTCCCTAAATTACCTCCACTATCAGTATTTCAGCTCTGTTTCTTTACTGGGTTATTCCCATATGCATACAACTTACTTTAGACCTCCTATGTTAGCACTACTTTTTGACACTGTATTCACTATATCCCACTCTGCACATCACCATATTCCTTTGTACCTCTATCTTTGTGCCCCTGTATTTTAAAAAAGATCTTGGAAAAGTTGATGGAAACTATCTGCTTTCTTATTTTACATACTTTCCTCAATCTAATTGTATTTCCATTCTTTTAACTCCATCAAAAACAAAGAACTCTATGTTTTTAAATTCAAATGGTTAATCTTGGTTTAATTTTTAATCTTTCTTTTTAAAATATTTATTCCCTTGGCTTCCTTCTCATCAAATTCAACATTTAGTCTGCCATTTCCCTTTCATTCAATTTCCATTTTTATAGTAGATCCTCCCTCTTAATACTTAAATGTTATGTTGAACCACCTTTTATTCTCTATCTCAGTGTAAATTCAAGATTATCTCATCTACTTTCACATCTTCCACTACAGCTATTCAAATCTAAGCCTCTAATCCTGATCCCTTTAAAACTACAGATAAATATCTAATTAAATATTTGACTTCTTTAATATAATGTAAAATAGGTTTTTCTGATTTAATATTAAGAACTATTTTTTACTCTCATTTACTAAATTGATGATTTTGAAATCATATAAGTTATTTTATAGTTGTCATGCTTCTGTTACTCCTTCAGCAAAATCTGTTACTTCTATTCTTAAAACAACAAAAACCTAGAATCAATTCAAATTTCTCCTTCTTTACTATCATGCACCTAATCCACACAATGCCCAGTTTTTACTCATGGAAATTTCAGTACCTTTCTGGCTCATCTTCCTGCTTCTACTCTTGGCGTCTATGATCCATGGCCCACCTAACCCCCTACAACTCTACATAGTAGCCAGTGTGAATTATTTCAAACAAAATCAGACCACTTCACTTACTTAACTTAAATAATTCAGGGACCATCTATTTTAGTTGAAACAAAATTCAGTCTGCTATCCTGATTTACAAATCACTCCATGAGTTGACTTTAATATATTTGACTAAACTCTTCTAAAGCTACTCGCCCACTTATCTAGTAATTCCAGGCAACAGACCCACTTTTAGTTTCTCCTCAATCTGCCAAACTTGTTTTAGCTCTAAGACCATTGTTCTAGCTGGCTTGCCTGTCTGGACTAACACTCAAGCATATTGAGCTCTCTTAAATTTCATCTCTTATTCTGGGGATTTTTCTCTAAAATGCAATCTAATGTGACTAACCACCCACTTTCCCATCTTACCAACTTTGAATTTTCTGTTTAGCATTTATTCATGACTATCTACGATGTAAATTCATTAAATACAGAGACCATACTTGTCTTGACTGTTAACAATTCAGTGTCTAAACATGTAATCAGTACTTTATTTGGACTCAAAATATTTGCTCAGTGAAACAATTTTAAGAGTATATCTGAAGAATCAATTATACATCTAAAATAACTAAATTCATTGTCCTCACTTTTTAACATTGATAAGTATCAGCAAAATGTCTGTATTTCCAGATATTAAATATTAGGCTTTGTGGCCATAGAAACTTTGATGAAACTATTTAGTTTTAACATAGCACAAAAGCTACCATAGACAATATGAAAATTTATCAGCATGGATATATTATAATAAAATTTTATTTACAAATAAAATAAGCAAGCCAGATTTAGCCCCTGAACTCTACTATGCCAATTCCTGATCTTGACTTAAAATAAAGTATCTGTAAAATTGTGTCAGGTGCATTTATATAAAATGAGAACTCAAGACATTCTGCTTTTTTAATCTTATATTTTTCCAATAATATTTATTTTACTATTTTAACTTTTTCCATAAAGCTCCATTTTTTAGATTATTTCTTCTTATCTGCATTTCAATTTTATCCATTCTGACATTGTTATTTACACTTCTCATCCTCCCAAGATACATGCACTCAGGTTTTAAAAGAGAGATTTCTTTCTTTTGGGAGATATACACCTTCCTTTTCCTTTACAAATAAAATATTTACCTTCTTAACAAAGTTGTAACCATAATGAGTTTAACCATCTATGTCATCAATAACTGAATTATGCAGTATATAAAGTTGGGGAAAATTATACTTTCTTCCATAAATATTTGGATCCAGAGTAGTGAATGATAATTACAATTTATTGGTCTTTTATTATTTACAATTAATTTTACTTTGTTTCTCTTACTAGCTTTTTCTTCTGCTCTCCTGAATAACACCGTGAAAATACTTTCAATCTTCTCTTATTTCTCATCTCTCTTATTTTCTCTCACTTTCAGGGGAAGGGTATTGTTTTCATCACAGACCAAAAAAAAAGTAATCAAATGGCAATTTCCTAGTCTCTTTAAAATCAACTTTTGAATCATTTTTTATTTATTACCATCCTGCTATCATGATAAAATTAGGAAAAAAGTGTTCCCTCAAATCTAGTTGTTTTATCTGTTCATTTTGATTTTATTCCTTCCTATCTCTTAAGCCTTAAGCTGTTGATTATTTCCTTTCTTCTCTCTCACTGTACCTTTTTTATTTTCACATGCTCTAGTTTACAATCAATTAAAATAAATTGAAATTTAATACTATTAATACTGAAAAATAGAATAAATAATTTAAACAGTTCACATTCACACACATTCTCCAATCTATTCCATACAATTGTACCTCCTTTTTCTCTACACTTTTAGAGGTAACTTCTCAAAAGAGCTTTTATGTTCTTAATAAAACTTTCTTTTTATTGACTTCCAAACATATTCTAATGTGGTTTTTTTCTGTTAGTCATTAATGTCATCCATGTTGATATATTCAATTAATATATTTCAGTTAAAAGTCTATATTTTTTCTAACTCACTTAAGAAATCTTCTTGAATGTATAATAGCTTACAAAATTTTCCAGACCCCATTTATCACAGATGGAAAATTCTAGTCCCTCCAAGTTAAAGCAAAGTTACAAAAAATAATGTCTACCTTTCTCTAGGGACCCTGCAGAGGTTCTTTAGTTTTTGTTCAAACCAACTGCCATCCAATTAGGTGAAAACTTGCATGTCAGAATGCTTAAAGCCTGCCAGTGTTTTCCCCTGGAATCACTGCTACTTATCCTTAGCATGGCTCCATCTATAAATCCCCTGTCCTGTTTAATCTGTCTGAAACATTTCCTTCGGAGTCTGCCATCCCTGCTGTGCGTCAGCTCATAAAGAGAATAACTTTGTTCTTTCAGATATCCTAGTTTATTTCAATGCATGCTAAATTATGTATTTATTTATTTACTTATTTATTTAAAGTTCTTTTTTCTTTCTGTTGTTATTATCAGATAATACTAGACACTCTTTTCCATGAAGCATTTCCTTTGGAAGAAGGATAAACACACTTTTCTGGCTTCCACCTTTGACTGTTCTTTTGGTTTCTACATTTGGTTTGATCTGTTTTATATGATTCTTATGCTTTTAGTTTCTCTGTTTTTGGCTTTAAGACTACAATAGTTTCACTTTAATCATTCTTTCTAAAATGCTCTATGCATTTTCATAAGTTTTAGTACAAAATATATCTTAATGAATTATCAAAAAAAAAGTATTTTCTGAACATAGTTTTTGTCATTAAGCCTCTGAATCACAGGCAGTTTTTTTTTTTACTATGCATTCATTTTGCCAAACAAATCACAAAAACTCAAAATGTCCAAAATTAAATTCGTATTTCCCACAGTAAGCTTTCTTTCCAGTTCAACTATTTTAGGGAGTAAATTGCCCCTGGAGATCTCATTAACAACAAAATGACACCCTACACCCCGTTGTCTGTCCAGTTCTGTCAGTCTCACTGTGACTCTCCACTATCCTTTACTGCCTTGTCCTTTACCCTCTATCCAGCCAGCATCACATGAAACTTAGCATGCATCAAGATGCTGGCCCCAGTCTTCTTGCAGCCTCTTTGTTTCTTCTCACACCAGTCTTCATGAAGTAGCCAGAACTGAAGCATGACAGATCCTGTCCTAAAGTCCCCATAATATTTTCACATCTGCATCATCTCTGCTGAATTTTCCATACTGAATGCAGCAGATACTCAGTGAGTATAAAATTTATTGTTAAACTCAATGAACAAATGACTGAATGGATTTATGATTTCTTGACGATGTAGAGAAAATTTGAATATCTGGATGCTAATAAGGAAAATGTGATCAGCAAACCAGTATGTAATGCTACCAGTGATCAGAATCTGTACTCTGCAAGGAATACTTAGGTATTCACTTAGGGCAGAAATCTCTAAGAAAAGAAAATTATGTCTATAATTTTTTAATAAAAGTTTTTGTTACAGATTTCATCCATTACCTGTGTGACTATATTAAACAAATATATAGAGAATCATGTAAAATTCATAAAGATTTTAAATTTAATGTCATTGTTTATAAGGAAAAATTCAAATATATTCACAGCTTTTACTCCATCCAATTTTAAGATTTATGCATAGGATGATAGTGCATTATATGCTCATGCCACTAGATTCATATTTAAAACATTCACAGGCCTATAAGTGAAAATAAAGGAAGGAATTTTGCTTACAAGAGGACTCAAGTGCATTGTGGTTACTTGCTCAAGCCATTTGTTTACCATTGAATTGAACACACTGTTCTTTGAGCAAGAAAAGTCTTGTTAGACTCATGATAAGTGAGTAGCAGAAAAATAGTGCCCTGAATTTAATGCAGATCAAAACACATTTGCTTCCTACCGCCCCGCCCCAAAAAAACAATGAAACAAAAAGCAACAAAGAAAACTGCATTTCTTCAGCGGCTCCTGTTGAAAAGCAAAATTGTCTCTAAGCAGAGAAGGGGTTCAGAAGTCTTTCAATTCAGATCAGACTGTAGCAAACCTTATCATGCCATTAGGGAGCGCTTTGCTTTTTCTAGGGATGACACTGTGTCACTGTGTTGCTTTTTCTCTGCATTATCTATTAATGAATTCCCTGTACTATAAGTGAGATTATTCATTATTTGAATACCAAGTTGTCCTCCTGCATAAAACCAGGATATGGGGAGGAGAGAAAATAGTTTTAACTGTGAATGCACTGAGTCACTTAAGTGGCTGGCAGGTGTCCCTCAGTTCAACACTATCTTTTCTCAGGGTCCCCTGGGAAGTTTTGAACATGCCTTTGGAAATGAAAATGTTTTTCTTCCCACCTCTACTGCATTTCTTTGAAGCCCACATACAAGCCATTATTCAAAGAATGAATAATCCTGAAAACTCTCCTGGGAGATCCTCCTGATGCATACTGAATAATGTGAGAGTGAAGACAGAATGAAGTGCCTTTTTTTGTGTGTGAATAGCTGGTGTAGTTAAAAAAGAAAATATTGGGAAAAAAGTTCATCTCAAATTGAGTGTGTGTTTTATTTCATCATTAGATTATCAAATTTTTTAAAAGACATTTGAGGCTGCTAGATTTTTACTTAACTATATTTTATAAACATCACAACTCATATTTCATTTCAACCTTATATTTTCACCCTTTTACTTCATTAAGCCATTTTACAAGACTTCATAAAGTGTATATAAAATAAGTAAAATTGGATGAAGAATGTGTTTAGAGGAAAGAAAAGGATGTTGCCAAAACAAATTTAAACCATGTTATATTTTTAAAAAATTAGCAATTCAAACCTCACAGAAATTACAATAAAATAGGGAAGATCAAAAGCTCACTCATTAGCTTATCTAATAGAGTCTACTGTATTTAGCAATATGCTTTTTATAGTGAAATATGAGAAAAGAAAAAAATTGGAAATAAGAAAATGCTATATTCCATAAAAAGTAATATCAAATTTATGTCTTTAACTGGCAATATTTATAATGTTAAAAGTTCCATAACAAATCAGTTTTGCTATGTCACATTAAATTAGTCGCATACCCCATTACCAAGCACTTTCTATCCTCTTTCTGTTTATTTTTCTCCCTACAATAACCATTATTTTAATGTGGTATACTATATTTTACTTCTTTTTTAGGGTTTATTGGTGGTATCTTCTGGCACTTAAAAAAATGGACAGGTTCTGAGGGTTAGGATAAGGAAAAAAAAAAAAAAAAAGATGTTTTGGGAATTACTGGGGCTCCCAAGGTAGGTTAAGTTTTGAAAGCATAATGAATTATTTAGGGTGAGTTTTTGATCTTCCTTTTTCTGGCAGTAGTATGATTTTCTGTTAGACATTTGTAATTCCATCACAATATTTATGGCTTTAGGAAGTAATGATCCTCTTGGAAAGAATGAAAATTTGAATGTTAAGAAGCCAGGATTCTAGAAACAACCACTTTTGCTGCTTTGGGCACTTCATTTTGTGACCCCATCTCTAGAATAAGGGATTTAAACTCAGTGGTCTTCAGTATACCCCTGTCTTTCTTGATTCTTAATTAAAATAGTTAATCAACTTTATCCTTTAGCAGATATTTTTAAGAGTATGCAATTTGTCAAGGACCTAAAAAGGGAGTACTGATTAAGCCAGAAACAGTGTCTGACCTATATTCAATAGAAAGAGCAATTAAAACTATAAAATATATGGTAATGACAATGAAAATAAAATAACAAAGAGATAGTAGGTCTAGAGGTTAATTTACTGTTGATGACACAAGACATATGATGAAGTAGCATTTAATGTGAGACTGGAGTAATAAGGTATCTACTTAAGTGAAGATTTTATGGAAAAAAAATCAGGCTGAAGAAATGACAGATCCTTAAAGCTTAGGCCTAGGAAAGGAATGAACTCAGAATATTCAAAGAACAGAAGGAAAGTCTGCATCTCTGACACAGTTCCAGAGTATAACATGAAAGGTAAGCAGATTAGACTGCTAGCCTTTCCCAAAAAATAAGGAACTGAAAAGTTAAGAAATTTATTTGAAAATGTGAAGAAAAGCTCTGTCTTAATGAATAGAGGGTCACTTTTAATGTCAGGATAGCATAGATTGTCAGGAAGGCAAGAAAGAAGCAGAGAGATTAGCATGAGATTAGGCAAATCCTATTTCTGTGTTAGAGCTTGTGCTAGTGAGGTAACAGTAATGAGAAACAATCTGATTTAGAATTTATTCTATGGGTTGAGTGGGAAGAATTGTATGTTGCTTTTCATGCGAAATATAATAAAAAAATTTAGGAACAAATGTGAGCAAGGTGCAGTGGCACTCACCTGTAATCCTAGCGGCTTGGGAGGCTGAAGCAGGAGGATCTCAAGTTCAAAATCAGCCTCAGCAAAAGTGAGGTGCCAAGCAACTCAGTTAGAATCCGTCTCTAAATAAAATACAAAATAAGACTGGGGATGTAGCTCAGTGGTGGAGTGCCCCTGAGTGCAATCCCTGGTACCCTGACTCCCTCGCCCCTCCCCCAAAAAAACAACTTGAGGAGGTCTTTCTGGATAGTTGTTTCAGTTCTTTGATTAAGAGAGAAGCAGCCAGGGTGGGGTGGTTGTCAGGGCATTAGGTAGTCAATGACACTGTAGCATAAGTCAGTGTTTCTGTGCCAGCCAGTGAAATATAGGTCAATACTAGAATAAACTAGCATGAATCTCCTACTGCACTTTTATCATAATGAGACCATTAAATATGTCATTTCCCTTAGCCTGGACTTGTCTGGCTTTGCCTTTTATCCCCTTTATTTCCTTGTTAATAATAGAGGACATTCGTGTTTTAAAAGTCTGAAATGTCCCTCCCCTGTCAGTTCTGGTGCACACCTGTAATCAGCTGGCTGGGAGGTCCAGAAACTTCTCTGGATAACCAACGTAAACTGATGTTATAAAATTAACATATCTCTTTTGAATGTAAATGTCTTTCTCTAGGCAACACCATGTCAATACTATTGGTTCTAGACTAAGGCCTCTCCATAATCCAATAGCAGCAACCAAAAGCAATATGATCCAAATATTCATGAGTACACATTCTAAAGGCTATTTTGATGTAGGTGCTTGCCAAGAACTTCACTGAGATATTCTCTGAATCGGGACTAATTTTTCTTCTTTTCAAATAAGCAATAGTCTGAATTTTAAGAAAACCAAAAACCCAGTGACTTCAGGAGATATTTTTCATAAGAGTGTGATTTTAATCCATGATTCAGATTTTTCAGTACTAGTTTATTTCTTATGTATTTGAGAATTGTTGCTTGCTGTTATTTTTTGAGGAAGAGGAGAGGCCAAAGGCAGAAATATCAGCTTCAAAGGAGAGATGGCTTTGTATTCCATTCATATCCTTTATGGAGACAAAAACTGTCAGCAATGATTAGACCCCAATCTGACTTTATACTATTGTTTAAAGTAAGATCAAAAGGTCTATTGTTACCTAATAATAGTTAATACTTATGTATCGTTTAATATTATTCAAAGATTATGATAGGAGATTTACATGCTTTCTCATTTAATCCTCAAAATAACTATATGAGTTAGTTATTATTATTACTATTCCAATTTTAGAGAAGAAGGAACAAGCATGTCAAGTAACTTGTGCAAGTTACACAACCATTCAATGTTAGGATTTTGATTAAATCCCAGTCAACTTTGTCTCCTAACCTCTTTGAGATTTGCAAATGTTAGATAGGAAGCTGATATGAATTTGGAGATAATGTCCTTCCACAAACCATATAAGCATGACATAGTCCTTATATAGTAATAATTTGAAATACATATCTGAGACATGTGCATATATACATTGGTGTGACTGTTTTTAATTACTATTTTCATTGTACTTATTCAGTTAACAAATGTCTATTGACATTGTAGGCTTTTACAATTATCAATGAACAAAAAAGGACAAAGATCCTCACCTTCACTGAGTTTACTTTCTAAGAGAGGGTATTGTTGAGAGGCAAGATTTGCTTATTTCCACTTCTTCTCCAACAGGTATGAAATAAACAGCATTGTGTTAGCTTTGCATCACTGTGACCAATATACCTAAAAAGAACAATTTAAAGGAGGAAAGTATATTTTTGCTCATGTTTTCAGAGCATCAGTCCATGGTTGGCCAATACCTCAGCTCTGGGCCCAATGTGAGGTAGAACAGCATGGTGGAAGGGTATGGTGGAGAAAATCAGCTCAGGGCATGTCAGGGATAATACAATCCCCAAGGACATGTGCCCTGGGTCCTACTTCTTCCAGCTATGTCCTACCTGCCTACAGTTACTATCTATTAATCCATTAAATTTAACCCATCAAATGAATCAATCCACTGATAATCTAATCATTTTTACCTCTGAAGGCTTCTGTATTGTCTCACATATGAGCTTTCAGGGACACCTCATATCCATAACTATGACAATCATTGGCCTTATGGTGAGTGTCAAGTGAATTCCAAGCCTGGAAGTGATTTGATCAAATTGTGTCTCAGATCACTATAGCATAATCCACTTGGGGTAATACCACCCCTCTACCAGAAGGCAACAATTATCCTTTAGTACTTGTAAGAATGAACTAAAATTTTAATCCACACAAAAGTCTATGTGAACTGCAAAAAAAGGCCACTTAACAAAACACCAATATCTTTTATAGGGAAGAATTTTTGTTATTGTTTCACTTTCTCTAATACTTTGTGGCATCTAGAGAACATTAAATCAACTAAGAATTTCTACGGTTCTTGCTTGGTTATGCTTCAGAGAAAAAATCATTAATGACAATCTTCTGAGGCTTCCTTGGAATGAAGAGAGCTACATTTCTGCACTTCTCTGAATTCCTCCTGTTTTGGACTAAGCAGTACAAATGGGCTGCTGAACATTGTTATTGCATCTTCAGCCACCAAGAAAATGGTATTCTGTGCTGCTCACTTAGATAGAATATTGGGATATCAAATAATCAGACAGCCTTTGTGTCTGCTATATCTTCCTTCAGGTTTTACACAATCAGTGATTTATTGTGCAGATTAGACAGTGGCTTCACGTATTGCTTTGCTGTTGTTTTGAAGTGATAACTTTTTAATGTGATTTGTCTTGTTTGGAATAGGGTGCTTATTTATGAATGTTTTCTAAAGATCAGATAGAGGAGTTCGTGCATCTTAAGTAAATCAATAAAAATACAAACATATAAATAAATGAAACACATCTGTAAAACACTTTCACTATGACCTGGTTAGGGCTATTTTTCCATCACCTTTTGAATGTTTTCAAAACATCGACGATCATTACAATTTGATATCCAAAGTTTTCAGGTTTTATGCTGCTGATTATTTGAAAAGGATAGTATGAGTTGCTATCAACACAAACTCAGATGTCTCAAAGAGTCATTTTTAAACCCCTTTTCTTCTCCATTTTTTTAGTAACCTTGCAGCTCAGAACACGATCTCCTCTCTGTGAATTGACAGTGTGCCAATGCTGTGGTGTGAAATTGCAGTATGTAACTTTGCCTCAAGGAATTTAGCAGTCTGGAGCTGAACTTTGCTGAAAATGAATGGATTATTTCTCCCCAATGGGAAAAGCTGAATGGCCTGGTGTGCAAGTCATTAGATCATGAGTCAGAAGTCATAGCCTTGTCACTTACTTGCTGTGTGACCTTGGGCAAATCAATTAACTTCTCTGTGCCTCAGGTTCTCCATCTATATAATGAGGACCATGATTCCTACCTTAAAAGGAAGGTAGAAGGATTAATGAGGCAATGTCTGCAAAACACATTAAGCTCTATGGAAGAGAGGTACTCTTCAATGACAAGCCATTATTACAGAATATAAAAGACAGTAAAATGGAACCATTATTTTATCTTATCTTGTAGGAGTTATGTCAACTGAAGCAGTATTTGGTAGAATCTTAAAGCTGAATGGCTTATTTAAATTGCTTTAATTTTTGAAGGATCTCTCTTAATTATAGAAAATATCAGATTTTCAATATAATAGATCTAAGAATTAAGCTAATTCTGTACAGTGGCAGAATGCAAATCACTAAATATTGAGCTTCAGATGACCTCAGATTTATTCTACTGCCTAGATAGAACTGAGCTTAATTCATCTCAGGGAGATAGTAATCTATTTGATCCTTGAGCCTTAAAAGAGTGTTTCTAAGACCTCCTCTACTAAGCTGCTCTAATATTTAGCAAAACAGTCTTTAACATTACCTAAATAGTTCTTGCTCAATTTAACTGCAATTTTTTTTCATTCTTAATAGAAAGAATAGTCATTCTACATATTCCATTTAACTTTTGTCTGCTTTAGAAGAGTTCAGAGGTTATATTATTGTCTCAATGCTAAATAATCCTATCATTTTCCATTTTTTCCAGAAGTTCAAATATTGCAATATTGCTGCCTTTGAACTCAGAATCTCATTCAATTTTTTTTCAGTACCTGCACTATGACAAGGTATAAATTGTGAAGAAATTCAGCTGTACTGAATGTGCCACCAACAAGTTTTTTGAGCGCTTTCTAGGTCACTGAACCTTCCAGTGGCTTAATTTATGGAAAACTTGAATGGAAGGGTTAATTTTGGTACTCACATCCTACATTGCACATCAGGGTTCTTTTGTTGGTTGGTCTGTTGGTTGGATTTTTACTGGCTTATTGACTAAGAACCTGTAGTTACAGATCTTCCACAGGATTTGACACATGTAGTTCTCTCAACAGATTTGATGAACATAATTATCTCTTTCTTAATTATAGAGAAATGAATCAAGAACACAGCACTGTGTTTTTTGTAGTTAAGGATCTGATCACTGAAATCAGATAGGCATGGGATTGAATCCAATTAACCCGTTTCCCGAGACCTCACTTTGTCAATGTGCTCTAATATTAATACATATTTCACAGGTTTAGTGAATATAACACAAGGTTCTATATAGTAGGTACTTAATATAATGCCCAGTATGTTAAACACTTGGTAATTAATATCTTTTGATTTTGATTGTGACTGGAGCTATGGTTAATGCTACTGATTAATTAGTCCAGGTAACTTATACAATAGGTAGAGTCAAAGTCTGATGCAAGTATGTTCAAAGCCCAAGTTCTATAGATTTTAATAAATAAGTGAAGGGATTCTTTCTTTTTTTTTCTTTTTTCTTCTTTTTTATTTTCTTTTGCACTGAAAATTTAACCCAGAGACTTTTAACCGCTGAGCCACACTCTAGCCCTTTTTTATATTTTACATAGAGACAGGGTCTCCCTGAGTTGCTTAGGGCCTCGCTAAAGTGCTGAGACTGCCTTTGAACTCATGGTCTTCCTGCCTCAGCCTCCCTAGCTGGTGGGATTAGAGGCATGCACCATTGTGCCTGGCAATAAAGGGATTCTTATTAGAAAAAATTATAGATAATTGCTCAGTTTCCTTATATCTTCCTCTGAGGAAGATAAGACTACATAAGCCATTTACTAAAGTAAATTTCTCATTGAGGAATTTGCTTTATTGATTACATGCATATGTAATATATGTATATATATGTAATATATGTATATATATGTAATATATGTATATATATGTAATATATGTAATATATGTAATATATGCATATGTATATATGCATATTTATTACTTGGAAATATTTATACCTGTATTTCAAAAGATATTATTTAAAGCTTGATATCATTCTCAAGAAATAGTTGGTTGATAACACAGGTAACAAATCATGATAATAGACATAATTAATTTATTTCTTTCTTATTCTTAGAACAGTACTTTAATAATTTGTTATTATTATTGTTGACAGTACAAAGCTAAAAGTACACTATCTTTTCTTTACCAGACTGGGAGAAATTTAATATCAGGGATTCTGTTCTTTTTTTCTCTGAATCTCTAATGGCTTATCAAGTTCTGATCCTTAAGAAGATCCCTAAGAATTTTGAAGAAAACTAGTTTTTCTTTGAGGAGTATAAAGCCAAAGGAGGGTAAGACATGTATCATTCTTATTCTGATACAGAGTAAAAAATGTCATAGTTATCATAAAGAATATGGACAAAAAAGAACTAAACATTCTATGAGATTCAGAGTAGCAATGAAATTTCTGAAGGAAAAGGAATTAAGTAGAGCATTTAAAGATAAGTTGGATTCAGAAATGGAGAGATAGGAGAAGAGGCTAGTGAAGGCAATGGGAATATGTAGAAATAAAACTACTTTGTTTCTTCTCTGTGTCAGGCACTGTGCCATGGGCTCATCTCTACATTCTACCACTTTTATGACATACAGATCATTTTGAAAGGATGAAAATGAAATTCAGAAGATAAGATTCTTACTAGAGCCAAGCGTGGTGGTGCAAGCCTGTAATCCCAGCACTCAGGGAGGCTGAGACAGGAGAATCATGAGTTCAAAGCCAGCCTCAGCAACGGTGAGGCACTAAGCAACTCAGTGAGACCCTGTCTCTACATAAAACACAAAATAGGACTGGGGATGTTGCTCAGTGGTCAAGTACCCCTGAGTTCAATCCCTGGTACCAAAAAAAAAAAAAAAAAGATTCTTACTAGGAGTTATAAACCTATATTTCTCAAGAATCTGTTGTCAGATCCTGAGAGCCTAATGATTGTATGGTTGTTTGATTGATGTATATAACAATCAAAAAAGAGTTGATTTGCACCAGAGAGAATGTTCTGGATCTTTTTGGTCTTTACTCATCCAAAAAGGGCCAGGCTGAAACATAGAGCTAAGCCACTTGTTTTGCATCCAATGAATCACCAAGCACCTTGGGTCTCTCTCTACTTCTTATGGCCTTATTTTTCTTTCTACAAAAATTTGATAACCAGGGCTGGATTTGTGTCTCAGTGGTAGAGTGCTTGCCTCTCATGTGTGAGCCACTGGGTTTAATTCTCAGCACCACATATAAATAAATAAAATAAAAGTCCATTGGCAGCTAAAAAATATTAAAAAAATTTTGATAATTACATTCAGTTAAAAAGTCAGAGAGATCTTTGCTCAATTCCTAGTGACAATTAGAGATGAGCAGCCCTGGGTAATTTTTAGAACTTTCTGAACTTCAGTTTCTTTCTATGTAGATTGATAGTGTTATTTATCTTTTATTTTATGAAGATTAGAATAATGCATGATAAAATTTAATGATCATTCTCTCAATCAGGGATAATATTATTTTCTCCTTAGAATTATTCTGTGTATTAAAATAGATAAGGAAAATGATGAGAGTATTTTATAACATAAGCGCTTCACGACTGAGAAAAAGTGTCAGTATTACATAATGTTTATATATATATATATATATATACACATATGCATATATATGTAATTTCTATACTCACACACACAGTCAGTGGTCCACACATATCTATATCTATATAAATTCTCTGTACACTACCTAGTACATAATAGCTGTTTTATAGGTATTAACTCAAGAACCATGAAGCTAAATACCAATGTTTAAGATAGTATTTTATCAGTTTGAACATCCTATTTTAATTATAATATGTACATAAAATTTATTCACAGTTTCTCTATAGACTACAGAAATAAAATGAACCTCATAGTGTAATTTGCACAAATGTGTTACTGCTGTCATATCAAGTCTACTTATTTGATTATTTGGCTTAACATTTGACAGTACTTGTTTCTTCTGACCATAAACTGTTACATAAAATATTTTACCATATTATAAGTAAGTAATCATCTTAATCATTTTAAGTGTTTTAGTTATTTTTAATTTGTTTTTTCTATTGCAAAAATGGATTCAGTCATCCTGGTTAAACTTTTTATGAAAAAAAATTCTCATTTTTTAAAGTGAAACTACTAAACTAGTGTATATGTATGCTTTTCAAGAGTTTCCATCCTTAATATCAACCTGCCTTTCCAGAAATATTGTATTCTTTAATTAACATTCTCTACCTTATCTGTGCCTTTGTGAAAACATCTTCAGCTTATTTTTTCTTTAGTTATTTTCTTCTTTGGAAGTTACTGTGGAATTTCATTTATATTATTCTACTGAAGGTGAATGTTATGAATATCATTTACAAAATTTTACTGTGTGAAAGGGCCTTGTCATTTATTAGAGCAGGACAACAAATGAGTTTAATTTTATTTATCTTTATCTTAGTCATTATTTTTGTGATGTTATATATTCAAAGGTATGAGGAAAATCCCCTTGAAATAGATTTTTATTTGTCTTTCTAAAAGTCTTTTAATATACAAATTTAACAAACTATACACATTTATTTACATCCATTTTTATTGAGCTTAGTAGATTGAAAATATTTCTGCCACTAAAATGCCTATTAATGTTAGTATCAAAAGCCTAAACTTAGTATAGGAAGAGTATTTTGAAAGTTGGAATGCATGGAACTTTTAAACCTTTTAATAACAACTTAAATGTAGTCTTTTGGGATATAATTTTTATATACTTATGTCACACTTACAACACTTGTTACTTTTGTCTGCAGCTCTCCAAATTAGCTTTGAATTATAAGCTAATAAAAAAATCTACCAGATCTGGGGCTGGGATTATGGCGCAGTGGTAGCGTGCTCGCCTAGCACGCATAAGGCACTGGGTTCGATCCTCAGCACCACATAAAAATAAAATAAAGATATTCTGTCACCTACAACTAAAAAATAAACATTTTAAAAAAAAATCTACCAGATCAATGATAATTAAATTATAAAAATTAGGACCAATAATGTGTTTAATGTGCACTTTTCCAAAAATGTGTTTTTTATTTCTAATTTCAGTAACAAAGTGCTTATGATATTTATGTGCTGTCATAATTAAAGACAACATGAAACCGAACATTGTGGCACATGCCTGTAATCCCAGCAGCTTGGGAGGATAAAACAGGAGGATCACAAGTACTAGGGCAACCTCTACAATTTAGCAAGACCCTGTCTCAAAATACCAAATAAGAATAAAAGGGCAGGGGATGAAGCTCCATGGTAGAGCTATACCATATATATATATATATATATATATATATATATATATATATATATATATGTGTGTGTGTGTGTGTGTGTGTGTGTATACACACACACACACACACACATACATACACACACACACACACATACATATGTATGTATACATATATATGTATATGTCATACATGTAAATGCCATATATATATGCCATATATATATATATATATATAATGCCAAATTCCATATATATATATCTTGATGATATATAATAATAATTTTATATTTGGGGCATATAATTAGTCTTTATATAATTTAGCTTGTTCTAGAAAGTAGATCTTGTTAACTTCTAGAATGCACTTGAATATTTCCAGTTTATAGTAATCATGTTGAGGTAATAATTCTATTTTAGTCATATACCTTCAGTTTTAAATAATTTGGAGATCACTTTCATTTTTTTTCAATGAAATTGTTATGTCAAATCTCTTCTGACTCTTATTTGACTTCATCATTAACTTCTCCTCTGAGATAAGTATTGCATGGCAAAACCCATCATTCTTGAAGTCAGATTCATAATTCTTCTGGGAAGAGGATTATCTCTTAGAGATAAAATAACCTGATGAGATATAGGAATATGAAAACTTGGGACTTGTGGTAAGTTCATGAAGAAGAGGGCTTATCTAATAGAGCCTTAATCATACTACTTGAGAGAAGGTGAAATTGTGAGATTTTCAGTTTGTATGTTTAATTTCTTATTTTACAGCAGTATAAAACCATGTAGGGCTCAAAAGAGTTGAAGAGGTAGATGTAGCCCAGAAAAGAGCAGAGGTAAAATGAGAAAAGCAAAATTCTAGTAAAATGAGAGAGGCAAACATCATGTTTTTGATGTACAGTTGGTAAGGAGCAGTATTTCAATGCTAAGGCAACTTTGCTGTCTACTACTCCCTCTTCACTTAAGTAACCAGACATGTTTTCTGTCAATGTTGCTTTAAACAGAATGATGTCTAGATAATCTTGGGTGGAGTTGAAACTGTATGGAAAGTAAAGAGTATACACAAATATTACTACAAAAGTAGAAACTGAGAATTCAGGGAAAGCATAAAAACAGAAGCAAGTGATAAGAGTAAATGTCAGTCCTGCAAGAATTCCATATTTACTTGGAAGGATAGCAGATTTCTTTTGAATGCACTAGATGTACCCAGCATAATTATATTTCAATCTTAAAAGCAATAGTGACCCCAATCATATTGAATGACTTAGAGCTGATATTTAAATTTTTTTTCATAAAATAGTACTTTATACCAAATCCAGGTCTATATAAAATCATCATATCAGTTTCTAGTATATAGGAATTTGTGCTCAGTGTGTTAAAAATGTTATTTTTCTTCATAAAACATTTTATGAAATATTAAATTTTATAATATTTGTAAAGTCAATGTATGGCTTGATTATGAGAGGATATAATTTGGCTTTGTTAATCTACTTATGATTTTTTATTTTCTAATTTTAGGTAAAAATACATATTACACATTAAATTACTGCACAAATAAGCCAAGAGATATGAAGAACTTACTAGCTACCAAGAACTAGTAATAAAACATTGAGAAAAATAGACATAATTTCTGGTTTCATACAGATCACATTCTGCTGCGAGAGACATTAGGTAAATAATAAGAGAATTATGTACAAAAGTTCTACCTTCCTAGGTGCCACAGAGCAAATACATGTGTTATAAAAGTGTCAGATTCATGGGGTCATTGAATAAATTTTGCTTGAGCTTAAATCTGAATGCTGCATAGGAGATAATTGACGGAGAGGGAAAGGAAGCACATTACAAGCAGAAGGAATAGTAACCAAACAGTTCTTTTTGCAACAGGTAACAAGCAGAGCTTCCCAGAAATATAAAATGTTCTATTTGCCTGGAACAGAGAGTGAAAGGGAGCATGGGTCATACTGTTAGCCTATAGTTGCAAGGAGGGGGTCATCCACACTGGGCCCTTCTGGATTCTATTTTAGGAATAATTGTGAATACTTAAAAGAGTTTAAGTGTGCCTACAAAGTAAAAAAGCTGATATAATTAGGCTTTTATTTAAAAACCAATCACTATTTCTGATCGTAGAATATAGATTGGCAGTGTGATCAAGTAAAATCCTACATTCCAATGTAGAATCCATTACAGAAATCCAAATGTATAGTAATAGTAACTTGAGTAATGATTACTTATGCAAATGGCTACAATGAACAGATTTGTGGTAAGCAGTTAAATTTCAAAATATGAAAACAAATGTTTGAAGGAGTTGGCAAAAGTGGGAGAGTAGTCAAAAACGACAGTGAATTTCTTCCTTGCATTCCTTTGTAGGTATGAAAGTCATTCAACCACATAGGCACCTCTGCAGAAGGGTGCATGAAGACAGACCACAAATTTAGTTAGAACAATTTGAACAACTGGTGTCTTTGAGCTACTTAAGAGATTTGAACTGTTAGTTGAATATAATGATCTGAAGTGGAAAAAATAGTTCAGGCTAGTTGTCATGACTTCTGACACTGATTACTGAGATTTAGGTCAAACTTCACAGGTTAGAGACACTGTCCTCCATCGGCAACCCAGTTGTAAGTTCAGAGGTCCCCAGGTCAGCTTCACTTCTGACTAGCTAGCTACTAATTGGGGTGAATCTATTCTCTCCTCAGGTTCAATAATTTACAAGAAGAGTTCACAGAAGTCAGAAAAAAGTCTAAATTTATAAGTATGATTTTATTATAGAATAGCAATTCAAATCAGAATGAGTCAAAGAGAAAGACACTCAGGATAAGGTCTGGAAAGATCCCAAATGCAAAGTTTCTCTTGTCTTCTCAGTCAGTACACATTAACATCCCAGAAGAATGCTGTGAAACAATACCTAGAGTCCTGACAACCAGGGATGTTCACCCAAACCTCCAGGTCCAATTTTGGTTGAGGTCTTATTATGGAGGTTGTGTTGATTGAATTATTGTTTACAGGGCTCATATTGGCCCTTTTCACCTCCTCAGAAATCAAATTCATAAAACTTGGCCCCAAGTCATAATCTTCTATGCACTTGTTTTGTTTTTCTTGTATTGTAGTGTCACCCCCCTTCTCCACAGAAAATCTTAATTATATTTCTTCAGAGACTCCCACCATAATTTGTTCTCAGACTCTCAGCAAAACTTCTCCAAAAGAATTTTCAGGCAAGGGATATGCCTACAGAAACACAGTGTGATAAGAAAAACTAACCCAAGGCCTTCACAGAGGCATTTGCATCTCAAAGGACTATAGTCAGGTCCTGCCCTGTGGTTGGTGGGAAAAAAGGGGAGTGGGACTCTTCCTTTCCCAGACACTGATTTTCACAGAGAATGTCCTTGGCCTGAACTGGGTGCCTAGAACAGTAAAAAACCTGCTTTTGTGCGGGAAGCCATCCATGGAATGCGTGAGGAACTTCTTTCTTGGCAGGGCAGCCAGGGAGGAGGTCAGGCTGGACATTGGGAACCTCCTGTAGTATTCCCGCAGTTGAAAGACCGCCCAGTGCAAATGCCCACATCTTCTGCTCTGCTAGGAAAATCCTCAATGCAATAGTGGAAACGGGCATATCCCATTAAGAACTGAGCCAGCTCACCTGCCCCCACCTTTTTCCTATCTTGGTAAAGAATACTCGATGGAAGGCCTTTGAAGTACCCTGATATAAATAAAGCACAGGTAGGCTCCATTATGTTAGAAGTTAAAAGCTACATCCATCTGGTCTTCTAGCTCATCCTGCTCCTGCTTTTTGAAACTATTTTCTTTGCTCTGTGAGTTATTCTCTGTTCTATTTCTCTTGGCTTTTATTGCTTAGCCCACCCATTCCACCTGAGGGAACTTCTTCTCCACTGCCCGCACAGGACTTGGGCAGTACTTTTGTGTGAACTTCTATAGTTTGTGAGCCGCGCCCCTCCCCTTACACTCTGGGTATAAAGTTCTAAAACTTTCTGAGCTTGTGGTTCAGAAGGGTGATTTGATGGAAGTGAAAATCTCCCCTTTTGATCTCGGCTACAGCCAATAAAACTGCTTCCTGCTATTTCTTGGTATACAATCTCATCTGTCCTGGTTCAGTATGGCCAGCACCTATTCTAAGTTATACCATCATCACAAGCTAAGAGCCTACTCTCAGTTACCATATTAGCACAAACAAACAAGTGTGGTCCAAAACACTCACCAAGAAAGCCTGATGTGATGGTGCACACCTGTAATCCCAGTGACTTGGGAGGCTGAAGCAGGAGGATTGTGAGTTCAAAGCCAGCCTCAGCAATTCATCGAGACACTTAGCAAGACAGTGAGACCCTATCTCTAAATAAAATACAAAAAAGATCTGGGGATATGGCTCAATGGTTAAGTACCCCTGGGTTCAATCCTTGCTGTCAAATAAAGACTCACCAAGAATAATGAAGTCTCTCCTATCACTATGGAAATCATAAGGAATTTAATGCAAACACTCAGATACCTACAAACAATAGTCAATGAGATATTTTGGTATACCCTAAAAATATCACTTTGTAAGATATCTTCATTTAAAAAGTTGTTGAAGCTATGATCATGGGAAAGTTGCTGAGGGCCTTGTTAACTAGCTGAGGGTGACCTGAAACTTTGGATACTCCTGAATCAGCCTCTGGAGTTTCTGGTAATACAGGTATGTGCTACCATGCTCAGTAGCTAACAGATCTTGTAAGAGGAGGCTTAAGAATTTAGCTTTTTTATTTCCTGACTGAAATGTACTAATGACTTTTACCAACGTTCTTTTTGTAACTGGATGGGAATAGAAACTTTGTGAACAAAGGACTGAGTTACTGGGATTTGGCAGGCATAGATATATACTATGGACATGTGGCTGGGAAGGAAAAGGGTGAAGTTACTCTCATAGCTGAAAAAAGTGTGGAGGATGCAGATTTTTGGGTTTGTTTTGGATTTATGGTGGAAAATTGAAGAGAGTTAAAAGCTAAAAAGAAAGAAGTATTAGAGAAAGAGAGGTTGGTTTTAACAGAAAAACTAAATGTGATTTCCAGAATTTAGAAGAGACAGAAAGCACAAATGAAAAAACTCAATATATAAGAGGAGGAAAAGGAAAGGAGGGGAGTAGGACAGGTAAAGACAGAAGCACAGTGTGCCAAGTCTGCATCTGGACCTTAGCATAATTAAGGAACAAAGTTTTTGGAGCTTGTGGTCTAGGCAGAAACTGCCATTAGCCAAATGCAATGTAATTACAAATGAGAACAGTGCCAATGAGGAAACAAACAATGAGGAAAAACATTTGGAGGGGAAAACAATCAAACAAATAAAACAAACAAGTCACCTTACATAGAATAGTTTGGGGGAAGTTAATTTTAGACTATAATTTGGAGTGTTAGCCTTGCCAGGGTGGGAGTGGGAGGAAGAAAAGGAAGATGATCACCGTGTAAGATCTCCACGCAGACTGAGAAGGAGGGTGGCTAACTGGGGCATTGGAGGGATGCCAGTGAGACTCAAGTACAGTGAGCCAGTGAGACTCAAGTACAGTGGACAAGGAGAAGAGACGGAAGAAAGAGTTTATTTACACAGTGGAGCTTTAGTCCCCTTTAAGGAACAAAAATAAAAAATGAAAATAAAAAAAATATGGCATTTGCAAGGTAAATGGATGGAATGGGAGAATATCATGCTGAGTGAAATAAGCCAGACTTAGAAAGTCGAGGGCTGAATGTTTTCTTCAATATGTGGAAGCTACACCAGAATACAGGGAAAAAGGAAAGAGATTCCATAAAATTTGAAGGGAGATTAGTGGAGTTGGGGAAGACAGTTAAGGGAAGAGGGATGGGAAAAGGAGGAACTCTGGAATGAAATTGACCAAATTATGCCATGCACATATATGAATGTAACACAGTGAATTCCATCATTATGTATATCTATTAAGCACAAATAAAAAAATAAATAAATAGAAAGAGGTGAGTAGTGTAGAGGAAGGGAAATAGGGAGGCAGGAGGGGAGGCAAACAGGAAGCACTGGGGACTGAAATGGAGCAAATTATATTTCATGCATGTATGAATATGCCAAATGAACCCTACTATTATTTGAAATTATAACTCACTAATCAAAACATTATAAAACTCTAAATGGAAAAGTAAAGTTCATTTTACATACTCATCTATCTGGTATTTCTATTGATCATGATCATTCCTCAAATGATCCAAGATTTTTTCTTTAGCATTTCCTTTCTGTGCAGAGAACTGTAACCCCATTTTAAGAGTAGGTATGCTAACATCAAATTCTTTTTTTAAAAATTTTTTTAGTTGTCGATTGACCTTTATTTATTCATTTATTTATATGTGCTGCTGAGGATCGAACCCAGTGCCTCCCACATGTGAGGCAAGCGCTCTACCACTGAGCCACAATCCCAGCCCCTAGCATCAAATTCTTTTAATTTTCTTTCATCTGAGGTGTGTTAATTTCTGCCTCATTGCTGAATGTTATTTTGACCAGATGTAGAATTTGTAATTGACAGGTTTTATTTAATTCTAAACCTTTCCTTTGAACCATGCATCTTCGCATGAGAAATATAATATCATTTATTTTAGGCTGCTTTCAAGATTTTTGTCTTAGTTTTCAGAAATTTGATTAATGCTGTCTTAGAGTAGACTTGTCTGAGTTTGTTTCTTTTGAGTTTCATTCACTTCTTGAATTTGTAGTTTTGTGTATCTTGCTCTTTTTTGTGTTTCTTTTACCAAGTTTGAGAGGTTTACAAACCATTATTTCTTTCAATATTTTTTCGTTTTCACACTTCTTCTACTCTTATTCTGGATTTTTCTTTTCTTTTCTCTTTTTTCCCTCCCTCCCTCCCCCCCTTCCTTCCTTCCTTCCTTCCTTCCTTCCTTCCTTCCTTCCTTCCTTCCTTCCTTCCTTCCTTCCTTCCTTCCTTCCTTCCTTTTTTGTTTTTGCCAGAAATTGATCCCAGGGTGCTTTACCACTGAGCAATACCTCTAGCCCTTTTTTATATTTTATTTTGAGATTTTGAGACAGGGTCTTGCTAAGTTGCTTAGGACCTCGCTAATTTGTTGAGTCTGGCTTTAAACTCATGATCCCTCTGAATCAGTTTCCTAAGCCACTGGGCTGGGATTATAGCTATATACAGTGCTTTTAGATGTTGATGAAACAAATGTTAGATCTTTTGCTCTTTTTTCTTTCCTTCTTTCAAGGCTGCTTTCTTTTTATTTTTCAGTTTAGGTAAATTCTATTGATTAAGTTCAGTAATTCAAATCTCTATTTTTTCAATCTATTTCTAAATTAATCTAGGAAATGAGATGTTTGCATATATTTGTAATTTCAGTCTCATTCCTCTGTTTTATAACTTCTCTCTCTTTGCTGCAATTTTCTACTCATTCATTTCAAGAAAATGTACAATTGGTTATTGAAGCATTTTATGATGTCTGATAATATCAAATATCTGATTTATCAGAGTATTCAAGTCAGTTGATCATCTCAGCTGACAGAGTATGATTTTCTTGGTAGGACAAGTGATTTAAGTGCATCCTGCACAATATTTTTTTAATATCATGTCAGGGGACTCTATGTTCTATAAATTTTTATTTTAGAAGGTAGTTACTCTGTTTAGGTTTAGCATTAGGCACCTGGCCTATTTTTATGGGTTGTGGTTCTAACGAGAGTTTAAGCTTCAGGGACTTTGTGGTACTAATTTGGTAAGCATTGTTTATATGATGCCATTAAGGGCATCTTTTGGTTCCTGCTAGTGTTTCTTGTGGGGGCAGATGGGTTTTACCAGGCTGGACTTCTGAGTGTTTTCTGGTAGGGAAAGAGAGTCCCAGGCTGGGAAACAAAGGACTTCCTTATCAGAAGCTGCTGTGAAATGAGATCTCTTACCAATGCTCTATGATTTCCCCAGAGACTCTAACACAAAAAGGAATTGTCAGACATAAAAAGAAAAAGGGGAGGGTGTGTATTTAAACATTAAATTATTTATTTTACAAATAAAAACAAAAACAAAGAAAAGACTCTGGCCAGGCCTGCAGCTGTGGCTGGATCAGTTCTGTCAGTTCCTTGTGCTCACACCAGTGACTGCTCATTGGGCAAGAAAGGAACAGGCTTGTTATGGTTTCCCTCCAGGCATTTGTTACAGGATTTCCCCTTAGGAGGGATTGAACTACTTGTCCTGACTAGTTCTTTCCCAGGCTTCCTCCTGTCTACCCCATTGCCTCTTGGTGAGGGATGGGGGAGGAGTCTCATCAGGTCAACAAAATCTTCCCACACAAGACTGGGATTTGCCATATTATCCAACCAAGGAGTCTGAGGTTTCCTGTGGAAGGAGAATACTTTCATGGCCCTTACTGTTGTAAATTCCCTTAATGTTCTTCCAGACCCACTGAGCATTCAGCATGGTTCTCGCTTGCTCTGGAGAAGAATGGACCTCCCTGGGCTATCTCTGATGCTAGATTATGGTGGAGAAACACTGGAGGTTGTGCTTGGATTTTTTCTGGTGGACAGGACTTTATAATACCCCTAGCTGCTGTGTTTCTACTCTAGTATTGAAATTCAAAAGCAGTTACCTTACTTCTCACTAGGTTTCAAATATATCCTTTACTTGCTTCTGTGCTATTTTGAGAGTTTATAATTGTACATAGTGAAGAGGTAGAGGAAGACATGGATCTGTACCATATATTCTGGACTGAGGACTCAACAATGGTGATTTATATTTCTTGCTGGAAATATGAATCACCTTGATAAAAATTTTAGTCTCAGTTGTGCATAACTCTTTCTAACATTTAATGGTGGTCTCTTAACCTATAAAATAACAAGGAAAGAATATAAGCATGTATTCTTATATAGATAAGAAAAGTAATGATAGTATCAACAAGATACTTTTAATATTTGAAAAAGAATCATATAAATCATGATTTAAAATCACACGTGTACACTAAATATATACGTGATCTAAGAGGTAAGAATCTGTTTCATGATGTTATTATGTTAAATGAGTTAATGGAGGAATTAGAGAAAATCTCTAGGGCTTAATAATTGCTGGATTCTTCCATTCTGGTGTTAGTACAATTAAACAGATAAAACACTTGCTTTGGTTGAGCACATTTTTTTTTGATACCAGGGATTTAAGTCAAGGGCACTTGACCACTGAGCCACATCCCCAGCCCTATTTTTCTATTTTACTTAGAGAGAGGGTCTCACTTAGTTGCTTAGTGCCTTGCCTTTGCTGAGGCTGGCTTTGAACTCGTGATCTTCCTGTCTTAGCCTCCCTAGCCGCTGGGATTACAGGCGTGCACCACCGTGCCCTGTCATGAGCACATATTTTTGAGAGAACCAGTTTTCAGTCTGGGTTCACAATAATGCAGCAACTATGAGCACATGAACTAAACATATTTCTCAAAAGAAGAAATACAAATGGCAACAAATATATGAAAAAATGTTCAACATCTCTAGCAATCAGGAAAATGCAAATCAAAACTACACTGAAATTTCATTTTATTTCACTTAGAATGGAAATTGTCAAGAATACAAAAAATAATAAATGCTGGAGAGACTGTGGGAGGAAAGGCGCACTTATATATTGTTGGTGGGAATGCAATATAGAGATTCCTTCAAAGACTAGGAATGAAACCACCAAACTACCCAGGTATTCCAATCTTTGGTGTTTATATGTAAGAACTAAAATTATCATACCCTAGTGATGCATGCATAAAAATGTTTATAGTAGCACAATTCACAATAGCTATGTTATGGAAGCGGTCTAGATGTGTATAAACAGACAATGGATTAAAAAATTGTATCATACATACATAATGGAGTTGTATATAGCTATAAAGAATAATGAAATTTTCTATAAAATTAGTATCTCATATATTTTTAATCTATTAAATTAGAAGAGTATACTTATTTTGGAGTGTTACTGTGAGGAATAAAGAGATCATAAACAAATGTACCTGACAGACACTGAAAGCTCAATAAATGTTCCTGTATGCCTCAAAAAAAATTGTATCATACATACATAATGGAGTTTTATATAGCTATAAAGAATAATGAAACTGCCATTTGCTAATAAATAGATGAAACTATAGAACATCAAACTAAATGAAATAAACCTTGACTCAGAAATTCAAGAATTGAATGTTCTCTCTCATATATGGAAGCTAGAGTGTGGGTGATAAGAAATTTAAAAACAGAAAACAAAAAACAGGAGTCTCACAAAAATGGAAGATCAGTAGAGTAGAGCAAGGGGATCAAGAAGGAAGGAGGGAGGGAGGCAGGAGCAGAAGGCATGGGGAAGTACTGGGGAAATAAATCTACCAAATTAAGATATGTTCATATATGAATATGCCACAATAAATCTTGCTTTTATATATTATTTATTATAATATGTTAATTGAAATAATAATAAAAGACTGGAGATTAGTAGAGTAGAGCAAACAGATCAGAGGGGAGAATGAAAGGACAGAAAGGGAAAGTATTGGGGAATAAGATTGCTCAAATTGTTATGTTCATGTTTGAATATGGCATAATAAGTCCTACTATTATGTATAATTATAACATACCCAACAAAATATTAATTTAGCTAACACATTCAAAATAGAGAAGCAAAGTCAATTTTTTAAAAATAATGCAGTTATTAGGGCTTTAGTCACATTTTAAGGTTATTTTAAACCAACAGAACAAACCCATCAACTTTATGTTAAAATATCCATTTAGATTCCAAATTTTTCACATTATCTACCTACTTATCAATCTCTAATTTAAAATTTTATTTTACATACAGATATTAATTTTAACTAGAATAAACTCATGTTAAATTTTTGCTTAGATTACTCAAAGTCATATTAGTACAATTTCCTACTAAATCTGGAAATAATGAGCTAGCCAAATGAGGTATAGTTTGTGGCACATTTATGCCTAAAAAAGTGCTTAAAGAGCTATCCTGCCAGCTTCAGCAATAGCGAGGCACTAAGCAACTCAGTGAGACCCTGTCTCTACATAAAACACAAAAATAGGGCTGGGGATGTTGCTCAGTGGTCAAGTACCCCTGAGTTCAATCTCTAGTACCAAAAAAAAAAAAAAAAAAAAAAAAAAAAAGAGAGAGAGAGATATCCTGTGAGACTTACTATTTTTTTAAGGGTTGTTCCAAATTCTTCTGTATTTTAATCTCATATAAAATTATTTGTGTTTCTCATTGGTGATGCAGAATGTGTGAGTCTCTCTCATAAATGATATTATTTATGGAGTTGTATAAGCAATTAATAGTAGATGAATTATCAGGACAAACAATTTTGCTACAGGGCAATAAACCTTATTAGCAAAGATGCAACTCTGACACTTCTAAGTAAAAAAAAAAAAATACAGGGTCTTTGATTCTGTATTGGCACATGTACTTGCTACCTCTTGGGTTATGCCAGGCTTTAGCTACTGCCTTCTACACCATAATTTAGCAGCAGGACTTACTCTCTCCTAATGACACCATCCTTTGGGCAATACACTAATAGATCATAGGCTGATGATGTTCACTAATGATGAATTGCACTAATATATCATTTTCTCTGTCACACAGGTGTTTTATCAGATTAATTTCATTGGTGCAATGACCTGTGATGATGATGCATTGCTTAAGGATAATGCAATTCACAAAGAAATGAAATTTAGAATTAAACCTGTATTCAGCAGCTTTGAGGCTCTATTGAAAAACTATAGAAACAATAAATACAAATGAGACATGCATTCACATGTTCAGCATATATTCTCATACTTATAAAGGACAGAACAAAGCAGCTCATATTTCTAATTACAGATTATTTTTTTAAAAGCCATGATATTAAATTTCTAAAAAAATCTCAAACTTTGACTTCTTGACAAGTAGATTCTACTTAGTTATGAATGTGTCAAACTTATTTCAAATAGCTTCTTTGTAAAATTAAAACATTGTGGTTCTTTTTCTATACTTAGGCAAAATTATTAAAGTCAGCAATTAACACCTTATTTTTATTAATTTGGACACTGGATAAGACATATACTTTGTGCTTTGCATATTAAATATTTCAAATAATTGATTTAGGTCAATGTAAGGAGAATTTTGAAAATTTTCTATAAATAGCTAATCAACACACATTAAAATTACATTTTTTCTTGGTATATATATAAATAAAAATTCAAAAATATTACTAGGAGAGAATTTTAATTATATCTCTCATGTGATATTGAAAAAATGTTTACTTTTTATTATTACATTTATAGTTCAATCATAAAATTGAATCTCAATTAGCACCCTAGTAAATTACTTTTATATGATTATTACCTATATAATATTGAAGACATCCTTAAAAATATATTTGATTGGACTAGAGGTGTGGCTTATCAGTAGAACACTTGCCTAGCATGTGTGAGACACTGGGTTCGATCTTTAGCACCACATATAAATAAATAAATAAAATAAAGGCCCAACAACTAAAAAAAAATTAAAATATATATATATGATCATTTATTTTAGAATTTAGAACAAAACTACCTCTCTTTTCTTCAAGTAAACCCAGGTACTAAAAGATCATGTAAATTATTCTTTATATTATAATTTCTAAGCTCAATTTTAATATTTTATTATTTGCTCTAAGTTTCCAAACAGATCTAGATCCATCCCTTATACTCATTACTTCTCTAACATCAATTGTCATATTTATATTTAGTATAAAAGACCCCTGAATACTTGAATTACCCACATTTCAACAAACTTTGTGTTCTGATCGAAATATAGAAATTATATTATCCTTTCCTAAGGGGCGCTTGAGGTTACCCAGAGGGATCTAAGTTCATGCAAATTCAGCATTCTGTGAAGATGGTGTTGTCTTTTCTATTTCTTATTCTCTGATCTTATCAGACAAATATAATTGAATAATACTCTACACTCCCTTACAGTGATTTCCTGATCTGTATAATGACATTTATAACAGCCAGAAGGACAAGATACATCCTTCACCTTCTCCCACTCATGGCCAGGATAGTAAACTGAAGTAATTCTGCATCTTGGAGGAACTGGGAGAAAAAACTGAAAATATGCAAGGATGGTGTCTCTGTTATGTCCTTGTTTAATTTTTTTTTGTATTTTGGCATCAGAAAAACCAGCTGGATTGTGGCAGATGGTAATGAACTACTACAGATTTATCCAAATGGCAGTCTCAATCAGCTATTCTGCTAGAGGAGGTATTTCTGCTAGACAGAACAATGAAGCCCCCAACATGTGGTATACACCTATTAGCCTGGAGAATTCATTCTTCTCAGAACAATAGATATACAGCTGCTATAATGCAGTTTCAGATATGGCACTAAAGGACAGTAAAGAAGAATATTCTCCCAGAGAGGACAGATGAAGCATATGACATTAGTTATTCACTGTGTATGGAAAGAATAGTAGGAAAGTGTCTTGAGGTTTGGGCATACAAAAACTCCTGGGGACAAGCAATTGGCCTGGTATACTATTCAGTGACACAGAAGCAACAGTATTAGAAAACGAGATTAAAAAGTAGACTAGAAAAGACACATTGTGTAGATGGAATGATAATGAGGACAAACATTGTTATTTTCTCTTGTTAATGCCCTCTAGAAAAAGAATTAACTCTAAGTGGCCAGAATGCCTCATTCTGCAGGAGTCCTCTTCTTAACTGGCACAATGAGCATATGAACAGCTTGGTCATCATGGTAGTGATGATGGCTAGGCATTGGCTCAGCAGCATGGATACCTAACAATTCCTAACATTCCTAACAATGCTGTTCTAGATATTGACACTACAGAGCACAAAGTCTATTAGAAAGTGAGAATGTTGTCAAATTCTTAGAATGCGTTACCTGCTTCTGAGTTCTCAACCACTTTGTGACATGTGGTTTACTCATTTTTTTTTTTTTTTTTTTGGTACCAGGGATTGAACTCAGGGGTACTTGACCACTGAGCCACTCTTGAAAGATGTCTTTCTCTCAGGAGGAAACAGTGATTCTTCTCAAACATAACTTGTATTATCTCAGATATGTTTGCCTTTCCTGACTATAGGATTTTGGAGAAAACTCCCTTCAGGAAACAAGAACTGCTCTCATTAAGTAAAAAGCAAACTTAGACCAAAAGACACAGAGTGCTCCAGGTTAGTAAGCAGTCAGATATTTGTTCAGGAGGAACATACCAGGCAGTGTTGGATGAGGTATATCCCTGCACTCACAATGTATGCCTCTCTAACCTTTTATAACACTAAATGAAAAAGGAAAGAAAAAAAAAAAAAGAAAAGACACTGCTGTCCTGTTAAGCCATCTAGTTACAGTCTTAATCCATGTAGTTTTCTACTTAAATGGAGTCTTTATATTCCCTACAATATGGTCAACATTTTAAGGGGAAAAGTTGTGTTCCAGCTAGCAACAGTCATCTTGGCATCTGTAGGTTTCCTCTGGTCACTGTATCCTACAAAACACCTCACAGTCACATAACCAGAATGTCTTTTAACAATAATCCTTTGTCATGCAAACACTTTAGAATCTTTGATAAAGTGATTTAGTAGTTAATATATATTGAATCTGATTAAGGCATTCATTTTGCCTAAAAAAGATATGATCATAGACATGTGATCATGGCTTATGCTGATCTTCTTATGGATCCTACATATCTGACGGACTTTGTAGAATAACACAGTGAAATAGCCTGTTAAAGAACCAGCTGAAACTCAGTGAGACTCTGTCTCTAAATTTAAAAAAGTTAAACAAAAAATAGGGCTGGGGATGTGGATCAGTAGTTAAGTACCCCTGAGATCAATCCCCCAGCTGAGGCTACCTCTTGGGACTATCAATCTACAGATATATATTATTTTATCAGTTGCTAATCAATCATGTGATCTTCCTAACAGAATACAAGAATAAAGGAAATGGGTAAAGTAATAGTAGTGACTTCTCCAACAATAACTTTCAATAACTAATTTGGGAAATTTGTGTTTTCTTCCACTATTGTCTCAGACTCTGCTGGACTAGATAGTTTCTTGCTCCCACTGGCACAAAAGTAAGATACCAAAGAAACTGAACCAGTAACTACTATTTAGCTACTGAGATTTCTTCTTCCAGTCAATCATCAGAAAAAAAAAATGGACTTATTAAACTAAGAAGGATAATGGAAGATAATAAGCTGTGTTGGGGGTTAAGGAAGGTATGAGTATATCTGGAAACTGGGGATTCATTGGAATTTCTTTTACATCTTTGCTGTTTGTGGTAGCAGCAAATGGACAATGAAAATGAACAGGAAAATAAGGCTTATAAGTTCTGGGAAAGATGATTTAGGTCAACTACCTTATTAGCAATCTAGACTAGCCAAAATAAAGGTCAAAAGTCAGGAAAATCTATTATGGCTTGTAGAGAAACATCATGGACATCAATCATGCTTTGGAGATGTGTGCTGTTGCTGGAGAAGAACCCTGCTTCACTTTTTTTTCCCTATAGACTGAGTTGTGTCAGTAATTTCAGAGGATTCATCACTGATGTATAGAGATGTGTTTGATTTATGGGTATTTATGTTATATCCTGATACTTTTCTGAATTCATTTATTAGCTCTAGAAGTTTTCTGGTGAAATTTTTTGTATCTTCTAAATATAGAATCCTGTTGTTGGCAAATAGTGATAGTTGAGTTCTTTTCCTATTTGTATTCCTTTAGTTTTAAGAGGTTGGACTTCCTCTGTAAAAAGACTGTCTCACTGGTTTCGATTTAAGAATCCGAGTGATGCAAATAATTATATTCGACATCTGTGGACATCATTGTAAGTTCTTAGGGCCTTTCTTTGCTCAAGGTGATGAGACAAGAATTGCTTAGACATTTTCTAAAATGATTTGCACACACACACACACACACAAAAACAAAAATAAAAATGATGGATACTGTCCTACTGCTTCTTGCTTTCAGTCCCAGAGATTTTCATAACTCTGATATGCATCTGTGGCGTATCTGTGGAAATGTACTCAACACTAACACATATGTGAGCTTGAATGTTGAGGACTTTAAATGTGTTCTATTGTCATGAAATAATGGGAGAGCAAAGTCAGCAAATAAATATTTTCTTTCGTGTCCCTGACTATGATCATTTTGAGATGCATTGAGATGTGTGTGTGTGTGTAGTGTGTTTGTGTGTTTATCACTTTAAATTAATAGGACTAAATAAAAATACCTGGAGAAGTGGGCAATGAAAAACAAGTAATTGTTAAGGAAAATGGAATAGTAAGTTAAAAATGACTCTCAGGTACACAAATACATACTTATCCTCAGTAATAATAAGTTAAATAAATATTAGAAGCACTACAAAATACCATTCTGAAATATCAACTTTTTACCCATGCTATATTACTATGGTATAACCAAGAATAAATAATGGTCCTCATTCCCATTTCCTGGTGTGAAGAATAAAAACATATTTGAAATTTCCTAATGATAAAAAATTTTCCTTTTTAGGATAATTAAAGGACTTATGGTGGGCCCCTAAATAGTTTTACAATGGAGAATAATCTCCAGAAAGACTAAGCATGTGATTTGGGGTTTGGAGCTTTCAGTTGCCTGACTTTATGGGCCAACATAATGAGACACCATTAAAAACATTGAACCCAAAGCTCAGCGTAGCTTACTGTTTTGTGAACATATTGGTTTCCAATAGAGTATTATACACCAAATCCATGGGAAAAAAATCATTGACATTCTGCATCTTGGAACTTCTAGTCTTTGCCTTATGTATAATTTTACAATAAAACTCTAATCCTAAGATTATTACTTTCCTGTGTTTTGTAAATTTTTCTAGGAAATAATCAATAGTTCTATGAAATTATCAAACCTGAAGTGACTTGTGGGAATTCCTGGATTTATAGCCAGTCACTAAGAACTCTGGGTGGTTAGTGTCAGAATTGAATTGTATGTGATATCCCATATGGGTTTTGAAATGTAATAAACACATAGAGTGTTAAGTATATCACTAAATAACATATATCCTCATACATTGCTCGTGGTTATATAAATTGACAAACCTCTAAGGCTAGCAATTTGGTACCATCTGTCAAATGAACATTCATTCTTATTAATCATACTATTTGTAAAATTTAGCTTATAGTTACAAATATGTTCATAGAAGTATAAAGCTGAATCACTTTATTGTTAGGTTTAAAAAACAACTAAATTGTGGTCAATAGAGTATGGAAAAGTAACTTGCATCAGAATGCTATAATGGCACACCATTAAACTGAAAAGAAATGAAGTAATTCAATCTAGAATGTGTGTTAGCAAGTGAAAACAATAATTTGAAAAAGTACAAAAAGATTATAATTTATGTTGAAATTACTTGCATATTCATAGAATATCTGCAAAATATATATAGTATAATAAGATGTATCTTAGAGGGTGACTCAGTTCATTGGGAGGGAAACAAAATGAGAAGAGGGAATATTTGTACCTTTCATGCTATCATTACATGAACTTTTCAATTATTTGTAGTTTTCAGACTATAAAAAATGATACCTTTCATAGTACTAAATTGTTCATAAACGTTTTTTAAAACTGTATATTGTACAAATAGCACAAAATTAGTTAATATATGCATTTGTAAATAATCATGGGCAAAATACATATGCAATTTTGCATTAACACACATAATAATCATACACAAAAATCAGATTAAGTAAATGTGAAATTAAAATGTAGTCTGCTCTGCCAATCCAGTCAGAGTAGCGAATCTTGTTCTAAATATTATATTGACCAATGAAATTGGTTTTAGAAAAGTAGGTAGGTGTTTTAGTCAGCTTTTGCATTACTCTGACCAAAACATTCAATGAGCAAAGTTTAGAGGGGGATAAGTTTATTGGGGGCTCAAAGATTCATAGGTCTCAGTCAATAGCCAACTCCATTGCTTTCTGCCCAGGTGGGGCAGCACATCATGGGAAAAGGAGCAGCTGAGGGAAGCTGTTCCCCTCATAGTAGCAACAAAACGAAGTGAAGGAAGGGGTTATAAGGAAAATGCATCCTTTTAGGGCAGATCAGCAATGATCCACTTCCTCGAGCCATGCCCCACCTACCTAAAGTTACCACTCAGTCTAGGAAGGACCAATTAGGTTATAGCTCTCACAATCTAATAATTTTACTTCTGATTATTCCTGTATTAATAAAATGTTTGGGAGGACACCTCACAGCCACCTTAACGGCATGATTTCTCTTCTTTCTACTCTATTATTAGTTTTCAACACCTAAATATTTGAACTGAAATTAAATAATGGCTAAGTAAACAATATATAAATTTACTGATTTCTGGTTACAGCCTTTCTTGGGACTATGTTCCAGGTTTAGAAAAATATAATGATTCTCCGGTTTAGTTTTAAATTCAAATTTTAATTTTTATGAATGTCAGTTTATTATTGTTATTAGAAGAACATAAAGATTATTTTATTTTGAATCAAGAAAATAGTGCAATGAACTGTAATTAAATATAAAAATGAGTCTTCAGTATTGTTACTTTGCTTAAAAAATGAAATACACGCATTTTAAACTTCATGTTTTAGTGTATCATCTTTTATAATCATTTTTCCATTCTAATTACAAAATTCATTGCACTTAATTGACTAAAATATTATATTCTTATTTTTTTATTTTGTTTTACCTTGCATACAAAAGAAATTACACATGTTGCCTACTTTTCAACGTGTCTGTGACTTGTACTTTGAGTTCCAGCACATATTTTTATATCATTTATTTAGCCTGCAAGAATAATACAGAAAGAAATAATTGTTAGCTGTCAGATCACAGTGTATTTCTAATCATATTCCATCAGTGACACGTGTTTTACATTGTTAAGACATCTTGTCTGAAAACAAAACTCTAAAATGGAATGTAAAAAGCCCATTCTTTCAGATGGTTTGAATTATTCATGAACACAGCACCTTGTCGGCACTTAGAATGTAATCAAATTATAAATGATGCATGTTCATGTCGTGTCTAAACTCCATACCAGATGTTTCTAAGTTATACACAAGAGTCACTATTTTCTAAAATAGTAAAGTAAACTTGGAACCACACAAAATTGGCCAAATCTAATTAATTAAAATATTTCAATTTTAAGTTAATGTATCATAGTCTTAACTATAAACCATCCCCAGAGTCCCCATTAATACACATATAGGTTATCTAGGAAACAATAAACATTTTTACAAGTTTTTATAATCATATAAAGTCATATTCCTTTAAAAAATGTTTATAACAATCACCCAAGACAACATGCATTATTATAGAGGAAGACCTGTAATATCTAAGCTAATCTGGTGATTTACCTAAGTATTATAAATTAAAAACATATTCAATTCAGTTATTCAGACACTAGTACCATAAAAATAATTACTATCCAAGGTCTTACATTTCTATGTGAAGAAAATATGAGTTTTGATGCACTATTTTTGTGTTTTTTTGTAGGCTATTATGGATTTTCTTGCAATTTCAGCTTATAGCAATAAATACATAGATAGAAACAGCTTATAGTAATAAATACATAGATGATAGAAACTGGGTATATATCAACACTATTCTATTTTACTATTTCTAGCATTTCTAGACAACAAAATCTAGTCAAATTAGATTGTGACATATTAGATTGTGACAAATTAGATTGTAATTTTACATTTTTTTATTCTGCAAATCGTAAATAGGCTATGTTATATTATTATATTACATAGTGTAATTATAAGGAGATTTTATGAATATATGAACCTAGACTACATTTTCTCATTCAGAAATTAATTTTGGAATTAGATAGGGATTTGAACTAAAAAATGGAGTACACATTATATTACAATTTTATCTATATGTCTATCTTTATGTGTGTGTATATATGTGTTTATGTATGAATGAAGACATAAAGCTAAATACATAGATATTAAACTCAGTCTTATTTGGATTGAGAAGTATTGGGTGGCAAAATAACTCTCAATTAGTTTAGAACAGATGAGGAAAACCGATTACCATCTCCATATAGAGACTGAAAGACAGACTGTGATAAAGAAAGTGGTAATTGATGCTAAAATTAACTGGAGTAGGTGTTCACAATTCACTTGTCTAATGAATGATTCAATGGCATTTATAAGTATTCCTTATATGCAAAGTGTGTTGATAGAAACTGGGTATATACAGACAATATTTCTGATCTTATAAAGATTTAGTTATGTTTTTGGCATCTTGGTTGAAGATCAGATAGTTATATTTATATATGCTTGTGTCTGTGTCTTTATTCCATTGGTTTTCATGCTTGTTTTTATGCCAATAGTAGGTTGAGGGTTTTTTATTATTATTTAGTTATGTAGTATAATTTGGGATCAGATATTGTGATGCCTCCAGCATCTTTTGTTTCCCTCAGGATTTTTGCTATTTATTCTGGAACTTATATTCTTCCACATGAGTTTTAGGACTGTTTTTTTTCTAGTTCTATGAAGATTATCAGTAGTATATTGATGGGGACTGTACTGAATCTGTATTGAATATTTAGGTAATATGACTTTTTATAATATTAGTTGTGTCTATCCAAGAATATGGGAGGTCTTTGCATCTTTTAAGGTCTTCTTCCATTGCTCCCTTCAGTGTCCATATTTTTCATTGTTAGAAAATTTCATATCATTTTCTCTCTTTGGTTGGATTTGTTCCCAGTATTTTTTGAGGCTATTTTGAATGGAATTATTCTCTAATTTCTTTATCAGTAGGTTCATTATGAGTTTTTAGGAAAGGTGCTTATTTTTGTTTGTTGATCTTGTATCTTGCTATTTTGTTAAATTTGTTTATCATGTCTAGAAATCTTCTGGTGGAGATTTTTGGTGGAGTCTTCTAAGTATAGAATCACATAATGAGCAGATAGATAATTTAACCTATTTTTCTATTTGTATCCTATTAGATTTCTTCTCCTGCCTGATTGCTCAGCCTAGAGCTTCAGGAACAATATTGACTAGGAATAGTGAGAGTGGACATCCTTGTCTTATTCCTTATTTTAGAGAAAATGTTTTCAGTTTTCTTGGTTTGAGCTTTGTTGCATACAAATTTTAGAATGTTCAGGTAAATTCCTTCTATCCATAGTGTTTTTAACATGAGCAGGTGCTAGATTTTGCAGAAAACATTTTCTTCATCGATTGAGACAATCATATTATTTTTGTTCTTAATTCTATTGGTGATGACTTACAGTGATTGATTTGTATATGTTGATCCAAACTTGCATCCCTGGAATGAATCCAAATTGATTATAGTGTACAATTTTCTTAATGTGTTTTTGAATGTTCATTGCTAAAATTTTATTAAGAGATTGTGCAACTATGTACCTTAGGGTTACTGGTGTATGGTTTTCTTTCTCTGTTATATCCTTATCTGATATTGATATCAGGGTGATATTGGCTTTATAAAATGGATTCAGGAGTGTTCCTTCTCTTTCTATTTCATAGAATACTTTGAGGAGGACTGACATTTCTTCTTTAAAAGTCTGGTAGAATTCAGCTGAGAATTAATCTAGTTCCAGGCTTAAACATATGTTGGAAAAAAGATAGCCTTCTAAGAAATGGTATTAGTAAAACTGTACAACCATATATAAAAGAAAGAAACTAAAGATCTATCTCTCACTCTACACAAAAATCAACTGAAAGTGAATGAAAGACCAAGGAATTACACCAAAAAACCTTAAAACTTCTGGAAGAAAATTAACACTTCAATGTATTGTCAAAGGTATTGACTTCCTTAATAAGACTCTTAGAGCTCAAGAAATAAATCCAAGAATCGGTAAGTGGGATGACATCAAATTAAAATACTTTTGCACAGCAAAAGAAATGAGCAAGAAGACAGTATATAGAGAATGGGAGAAAAGCTTTGTAGCTACTCTTCTGACTGGGAATTACTATACAGAATACAAAAAAAAAAAAAATTTTTAACACCAGAAAAGCAGACAGTCCAATAAATAAATAAGCAAATGATTAAAAGACATTTCTCAAAAAAAGAAATATATATGATCAACAAATATGTGATAAACTGTTCAACATTATTTGCAATTAGGTGCATAAAAATCAAAGCTATCCTGAGATTTTATCTCACTCTGGTTAAAATGCAAATCATCAAAAATACAAGTAACAATAAATACTGATAAGAATGTGGGGGAAAAGGTACGCTTACATATTGTTGGTGGAACTCAAATTAATATAATAACTTTGGAAAGCAGTATAGAGATTTCTTGAAAGGCCAGCAATAAGTGTGAGGAAGTGACTTACTGGTTGAGTGTTTGCCTGGCATGCGTGAGGCCCTGAGTTTGATAACCAGCACTATATACAAAAGAATAAAAAAAATAAAATGAAGAATAATTAAAAATACTAGGAATGGAATCACTTCATGATCCAACTATCACAAACTCTGGTATTTAGTCAAAAGAACTAAAATCAGCATGCTACAATTATACATGCATACCAATGTTTATAGCTGTACAATTCACTATAATCAAATCATGGAACCAGTCAGTGTAAGGTGCATATGAACAGATGAAGGGATAAAAAAGGTGATATATTTACACATTGTAGTTTATGTCATTTCTGATAAAGAATGTGCTAAGTGAAATAAGCCTTGAATAGGGGTCAAGGAAAATGATTTCTCTTATTTGTGGGGAGTGGGGAGAAGGAATAAAAACAGAGGTTGGAGCTCATAAAAATAGTAAGAAGACCAATGGAATAGAGGAAGGGGATTGAGGGGGAGGGAATGGGAATAGGGATGAGAATTAAGAAACATTAGACAATAATCTACCAAATTCTATTATGTTTGTGTACAAATATACCACAATGAATTCTGCTTTTCTATATAATCATAATGCATTAATTAAAAATAATAATATTAGGAGGAATAAGAGTAGTAGAAGGAGGAAGGAAAGGAGGAAGGGAAAGGAAAGTACTGGTGAATGAGATTGATCAAATTATGTTATGTGCATGTATGAATTTGGTATAATAAATCTTACCATTTGTTATGTACAATTATAAAACAAAAATTTTAAAAAAGAAAAGTTTTAAGACCAGGATTGTTTTGCTATATCAAAAAAATAAACAATTTGCTTACATAACACATACCTTAAATACAAACACATAAAAATATGTAATATGTCAGATAAAATCAATAAGTCAGAGTATGAATACACAAATCTACAACCATTGTCAGAAATTTTCAGTTATTCTCCAGGGAACTAATAGAATAAGTAGACATAAAATTATTAAAGACACAGAATAGTTGAAAAACATGATTAATAATTCTAGTTGATGCATATTGATAAATTCATCTAATAATTGGAAAATAGTTACCAAAACTGAGTAGATAATGCACCATAAAACAACAATTTGACAGATATATAAGGGTTTAAATTATATAGCTATAACCCTGATCATAGTAGAACTAATACATAAATCACAAAAAAAGAAATAAAAATTCTGAAAATTAGTCAACATGGTTTTAAATTAATCATGTTTCAAAAAGCAAATATCAATGGAAATTATTCTAAGTTTAGTGATAATTAAAACACAAGCTAGAGTCACTTGTGCTGGAATTAATCATTTTTACCCATTTCTTTCATCCCATACCGACTTCCCATTTATATATAATTTTTGTCTATTTTCTTGCTCATTTGCACCATTATTTCCAAGACCACTATCAACTAATTGGCTCAGGTGCTAATTATATCTGACTTACAATGTTTAAACAACAACTGAAAATATATTCCCATTATTCTTATTCCAAACAATAGCTGCCAATATGATCTTTCTAAAGCAATGTTTGCATGTGGCTTCCTCAGTCAATTCCAACTATTCTCCATAGGTATATAGCAGATGTCTCAACCTTATTATACAAGTGTTTTCGGCTCTTTCTTTCATGTGCTGTCACTTATGCTAACACCCAAATGCCATTGTGTCTTTCCCCATAATATTCTCCCATATTCTCCCAAGGTTAAAGCCTCTTCTTCTCACTGTTAATATCCCATCTGCACTTCAAGTTCTGTTTCACATGTTACCTTCTCAATAAAGCTTGATTAGTGACCTCCCAACATCTCTGATCTTCCTATTCTTTGATTTCCTTCCACAGAGTGCACTTTATACTTTCCTAACATCACTTGTATGCTATTATAAAGTGATTTGATTATTTTTATCACGGTCCCACTTTACTATCCTTTTGATTCGATTAAAGGATATCTTATTTATCTTTGTGTCATCAATATGATATAGTACAGGAGAAAGATAAATTTGAATTTAAAAAAAGCAGTGTGCTAGGATCTATCTTTTATTAGTTTGATATATTGAAGTCTGCTTGATTCATTTTTATATCAAATAGGTTTCAATTTAGTCTGAACTTACCCCTTAAGAATTTATTTATAAAGAAGAATAAATTTTGTAAGAAATACATTTATAGTATTTAGCTTTAACTTTGATTTATTATACATAACAGTTACATTATTTCCTTAAAATTTTTAGATCATATATTATTTCCTGGCAAGTATTTTTTAATTTATATTCTTAGGTTATCTTTAATCAAATAAGTAATTTTCTTGCACAAAGCATAAATTAATGAAATTAAAGCTTGCAAAGGAAAATTCGAAATGTGTTTTAGAACAGTAAAGCTTCCCATTCCTTAGGCTCCAGTACATTGGTACTTGTCCCATATAATGCCCACTGTGTCTTGCTTTAACTTTCTGACAACTTAATATTGTATTGGTGAATATTAGAAGTTTGAAATAGGTTAGAAATCACACATTTCCAGAGATTCAAAGTATATCTAAATGACTTAAGTGAAATATAATTTCTCTAACGAATAATAAATCTCAAGTATTGAACACTTTCCCAGTTTGTACTTAATAAAAGTGAGTGAAAATTTTAGTCTTTAGTTCCAAGGCACTCCAAGTGTCTTTTATGTGAACATTTTACAAAAAAAAAAAAAAACCTACTTAATTTTAATAAAGTTCTTGCACATATTCATAATCTTTAATAATGTTATTGGAAACATTTTTTCTATTAACTATTCCACCTGAAACATTTTTTTAAATTACAGAATAGCACAGGTATAGAATTTAGAGAGAGATCACAGAAAAGGATATAACTCAATAACCTTGTTTAATTTTTATTTTTAAGAAAATACAATTTCTATTATCACTCTAAAAACACTCCGAATACACTAAGTAAATTTTTGGCACTTGTAATAAATTGACTAGTCTGATTTCCTGCTGAGTATTTTCTTTTAAATTAATTTTATGTATTCCATTTGGAAGTGGTCCTCCACATACATACTGAAATATCATTTATAAACCAAACTAACCAATATCAGGCATTTGAAATAGACCTATTTGCCTGAACTGTACCTCTGAATTTTGGGGGGTGGAGTGTACCAGCGGTACACTTGACCACTGAGCCACATCCGCAGTCCTATTTTATATTTTATGTAGACACAGGGTCTCACTGAGTTGCTTAGTGCCTCGCTTTTGCTGAGGCTTTGAACTCACGATCTTCCTGCCTCAGTTTCCTGAGCCTCTAAGATTACAGGTGTGAGCCACTGCACCCAGCTCCCTGAATATTTTTAAAAGACAACACTTTTTATATTATCAAAAACAACTTATATTTAAAGTTATTAAATGTTTTAATTTCAACATGAAAAGTTTTGAGGGCCATATCCCAGAAATATATTTCAATTAAATTAAAAACATACATTTGGTTCCAAGTATTAAATTACTAGAGAACAGTACATTGCCGTAGAGAGTAAGATAAGAGAAAATGAAAAAGAAAAAAGAGAAAAGTGTAAAGCTAATATCTTCAATAGATAAGGATGATTTCCACAGGTATAAGGAGAAATAACAATTATAGATAGCTATAGTGAATCTGAATGAGAAACGTTTTTTTCAATTTGTTTTTACTCTGTATTCTCTTTCAGACTTCATTTGTATAGGTTCAATTGAACAATAGAAAATATTCCATGATCAAGAAAGACAAGGTATAGATTTGAATATAGATATAATAAACATAATCAGTGATCTCATTTTTCTTCTCAAAGGTGGTAAAACATTCTAAAACCATGTTAAATACATGTGAAAAAAATATATTAGTTGTGTTTCTCAAGTATATAGCCAGGAGTCTGCGAGACTTTCCTTGTAGTCAGTTATTTTATCTAAGTGACGCACTTAGACCTAAACCACGAACAACTGAAACTGGAGCAGTGGCCCCCAAGAGGACAGTGTACTTTCAATAAATCTAACTGGAAATAGCTCACTGATGCAGAGAATGTTCAGAGATAAGAATGTGCTTCAAGCCTCCTTGTACCATAGATACCTGAAAGGCAGAACTTTTGAAATAGAGAAATGTTGCCTAGATAAACAAGGAGAGTTGCAAATGCACCAGGATTATTATCAGTATAGAAAAATAGCAGGGAAATGACAACATGTATCAATAATGTAAAAAAAAGAAAGAAAGAAAAACACTAACAGAAAGATGGATGTACAATAATTTCAAATTAGATAAAATTTCCTATATAATCATGAAATTTTATATAATGACTTGTAATCTGAATAAACTTAAAGCACTTATTTTGCATTTTATGGAGTAAAACATGAATAATTAATATAATGAATTTACTAGAAATTAAAGGGGATGTAGCTCAGTGATAGAATAGTTGCCTCACATGTATGAAGCCCTGAATTCAGTCTCCAGTACCACCAGTTTCCTGATACTGTGGTGCATGTCTGTAATACCAGTGACTCAGAAGGCTAAAGCAGGAAGATCCCAAAGTGTGAGGACAAACTTAGCATTTCTGTGAGACCATGTCTCAGAACAAAAATAAAAAGAAGGGCTGGGTATGTAGCACAGAGGTAAAGCACAATGGATTCCATCTCCAGTAATAAATAAATAAATAAATAAATAAATAAATAAATAAAACTAAAAAAAAGGGAATATACAGTTAATAAAAGTAAATTAAGAAGAGGGTAATGAAACTTCAAAACTGTGAAGAAAGAATAGGAATCAAATACTCCAAATATACACTAAAGTCACAGGAAGAGGAATAAAGAGATGATATATGTAGGTATAATAATAATTAGAATGTGTGTAAAAGGAATAAAGCAATAGAAGAGAAACTAAATTCGAGAATGTTTGAGTAGAAAACAACTGTTATGAATTTTAAAAAAAGTCAAGGTCTGAAAGTCTTGAAGACTTGAAACAGCTCACCATTTACTCTGAAAATAAACAAAACAAAAACAAAAGCAAAACAAAGGAGCTCAAGTATAGATTTTGACAGTCTATTACTTATTAAAAGTTAGAATTAGTAATAAATTCTAATGGGTATATTTGAAATACAGAACAAAATAGAAAATAAAATAATTCTAATATTAATAGGAAAAATTGTTACTGAACTGAAGAAAGAAACAATTTATTGAAATGTCTCATAGATTGGTGACCAAAGATAACTTAAAGAAAATAATCACTGAAACTTTTACATGAAAAGGCATTTCAGTTTTTCAAATAGAAATAGCATATTAATTAGGATGCTTTCTTTCCTCCTATTAACTGATACAAATATATATTGTTAAAGGAAAATTTAAATATATAAGAACTATGAAAAATGGGAAATTCACGAGTGCCATTTTTACACATGAAGATGGAAATAAAGTTAAAGTTACAGGCTAATGAGATGAAGTCACAGCAGCCTAAGGAAAAGTGGTATCTCAATTCAAACTATTGAATATATCATGAGGCACACATCAGTGAAACTGCAGAGACTGCCGTTTATATGGATTTGTTCACTTAACTGCTTTCTAAGCCCTTTTAGTGGGCTAACTTCAGATGGAAGAAGGAATGCTTTAAGACTACTTTTTTATAGATTTTGTAATAATTCAGATTTTGCAAATATTTTGTCTTTCACCAAACGTTTAAATCCACCAAATATCTAGAAATCATAAATGAGGGAATGAGCAGGATATAGTGGCACATGCCTGTGCTCACAGTGACTGGACAGGCTGAGGCAGGAAGATTGCAAGATCAAAGCTAGCTTCAGCAATTTAGCAAGGCCCTAAGTAACTTAGGCTTCAAAATAAAAAATAAAAATGGCTTAGGATCTTGGGATATAGTACAGTGGTTACGCACCCCCTGGGTTCAATCACTGGTAATAAAAACAACAACAAAAAAATGGGAATATGTACTTCTGTTTGTTTTGTTGACAAGCATAGTCACTGAGAAATTTGAGTTATCTGCTGTAGCAATGTGCAGGACTCAGTATTCATTCTTAGGTTGAGGAGTAGGGTATGAAGATTTATTTTTAAGAGTGGATTATGTTTATGCTAGTATAACTTGGAATCAACATTCATGGTGGCACCTTCCTCAACTCTAGTTCAGTGCTATTGTCTGTGAGTCAGAATAGTATAAAATAATTTAATGGTGTCCTTCTGGTTTTCACCTTTCCAAAATTCAATGGAGGTTTAGAATAACAGTAATTGGAGTGGTTTAAATTCTAGCTATAAAAATTAAGGTACAAAAATTAAGATTTGAATGAAGAAGGTGTTTTAACCAATCCTCATAGATGACCATGTCATTCCATGGGAAACTCCTGCGAAAGATGACTGAAGAAGAAGCATTGAATGTGGTATAAAATTGATTCGCCTGACATATTAAGACCACACAAAAGAAGCCTGATTTTTATAATTACACTCAGATGTGAATCTGTGGAAAAAGAGAGAAAGAATGTCCTGCCAGAGGGTAGTTTGAGCAAACTTACTTTACTTGATAATGGTAATTACCTAAATAGGATAGATACTGTTTTGTAAACAGTAATTGTGACTCATGAAGTGGTCAATCTTGGAGAAGTAAGACTGGAAGATTAAGACAAGGATATCCTTGTCTTAATAAGAACAAAAGCAAATGAAAAGTCCTTTAAGAATAATCTCAGAGTTTGACATTTATTCCTGTAAATGTCACCACTTGTACCCATTAAGAAGATTCACAGCAATGAGGTAGACATTGTGAGCCTCCAGACAGAACTGTCCATCTCTTTCCTCACCCACATTTGTTCAAAGGCTGATAAGTCCAGTGGCAAAGTACACAAGGATGATGGTTATTCATAGACAGTAACATATACACCTGTTATCAAGGCTATGGCCCAAACCATGTAACCTGCTAGTAGCAGAGAATTGTTCATCCCTCAAAGATACTATTTTACAGGGTGCACATTGGCCATCAAATCATAAATTGGGGACAATATGTTTTCTTCAGTATTTGAGATACAAATTGTGGAAATACATTTATCTCCTTTATAAGCCATTGTCTCTGGGAAGAATAATTCTCTGAAGAAATAAAATCAATATGTCAGACAGAGAATAGCACTCCAATATTTATTTCACATTTATTCACCATAATGAAGATGTGGAATCAACATAAGGGTGTATAAACAGATGAGTGGATGAAATATGGTAAATATACACCATTTTAAAAAAGGCTAAAATCCTGTCATTTGATACAACATGGATGAACCTGGAACACTTAGTGTCAGGTAAAGCAAGGCAGGCACAGAAACAAAACACCCTATGATCTCACCTAACAATCTAAAAAACTTTGTTCTCTAGAAGTAGAGAAGAGATGGTGGTAACCAGAGTCAGAGAAGCATAGCAGAAAGTTAGCAGCAGTCATAAAGAGGGATTAGTCCTTGGGTAGGTACAGAGTTAAAGTAAAATGGGAGCAATGAGTTCAGGTGTTCTTTTGCACAGTAGAATGATTGTAGTTGACAATAATATATTGCCTATTTCAAATAATGATGACAGTGGGTTCTAAATATCCTCCCCATGAAGAAGTGATAAATGTTTGGGGTAATGAATGTGTACACTAAGTTACCCTGATTTCATCATTACACAATGTACACATATATAGAAATATCAAATTTTAAATTATGAATATGTACAATTATTACTTATCAATCAAAAAATTAAAAATATTTACATGTCAATAAAAGAGAAAACAGTCATAGTTTTGGTCTTAGACTCACCAGAGAATATACTAAATAATGTAGGGTGCATATTTTTTCCATTAAAAATACTGTGTGTAGAAAGGCATAATCTAATTTTGTAAGTATTTCTTTATATCATGATAGTATTATCTACAGATTTATACATAGTTGTTGGATGATGTCAATTAGAAGACATTTTCATCCAACTTTCATAAACTGTGATTTTGTGTTTAACATTCAACATCGAATCACCAAACATCCTGAAGCTTTTTTCAATTATCTAACTTGCTGTACTCTTCAGAGTATTGAAAATAAAATCATGTTGCCTGTAGTCTCTTCGTACCCATAATCAACTGGCTTTCCTAAATATAACTGCAGTTTCCAGGGGATTTCTAATAAAGCTAATCCTCTTAGATCTGAAAGTAGTATAGAGTATATTATAAAACATTTCCTTACATAAATATTCCATACACATATAATGTACTAGAAACAAAGCCCAGCTGCTTCATTTTTATCCAGATATTCCATAACATTTTGATTACATCCTTCTGAGAATTGACTGGATCTGTCAAGCATCATCTTGCTTAATCATCAAGTCCTTCTGAAAGAGGCTCAACTGTTATCACCATGAGAATTTGGAAAGATTTAGACAATTTTAGTGAATGTCTCAGTCACAGAAGTAATAAATGCCAATATAGGCAGCAGATGAGTTTAGCACCTAGTATAATTTCCTGCAAGGAAAAAAAACCAGAAAAACCAAAAAACAAAAAAACACTTCATAAGGAAGGAATACAATTGGTTTTCAATTTAAATTAAGAAAGGAGGGCACAATCTAAGTGTACAGCTTCAGCAAATTCTTGAATTGACATGGAATTTGCATTACAACTGTCCAATTTGAGGAAAATATAAACAATTTTCAATTTTTTCCTAACTTTCTAGGAAACATTTTTTTTTATTCTTTTCCTATGGTTTGTGGCAGTAACAAGAAAAGAAGCAATTTTTACATTCAAATGAGAAGAAAATTCTAACTTGAACATAGGTGGCAAAGAGGAGATATCTACACAAATCCTTATTAAAATTTATACTTATATAGAAACAATAGACATATGACAATTCAAAATTAAATGCAGTTCAGATGTGGACTGTTTCATTCATATAAGAGTGAATATAATGTATAAAAAGTTTCTCTATCCCTGACCCCCAAAGACAAGCCCAAATCACTTGTGAAGTATCCCAAAAGTGTAAATGAAGCCAGATTCTCAGTGTTACAGTCAGAACAGGGACTATCATCTGTAATTAAATTATGTATTATGATAACTTTATTACCTGTCAACTTGGCATTGAACAGTGTGGTTCTCAGCATGGGGTCTCTGTCAGCTAACACTCCTGGGATGAGGATTCAGATGAGACCATTAGAGCTGAAAATAAAAGCTGGCTTCCAGATCTCTCCAAGGAGATAATGTCCTTCTGTTCTATTTGAAGGAGAGGAGAATACCCAGAACATAGGAAATAATCTTCTCATGGGGCATATTTAAAATCATTAGTCAACTTTCTTATATAGTAAACAGAAAATTTAAAAAATGGCTTAATTGCTAAATGTTAAATGTCTTATATCATTAGATATAGTCAATATAAAATTTTCCCCTGAAGAAGTCAATACATGATAAATAAAACGAGGGCTATACTCAGGTCTTGCCTCCAAGACTTGTGTATAATGAAATAAACAATATATAAACAAACATGCCTCTGAAAGCTATCTACTTATTTATATTTTCTATTAAATCCTCCTCTTTCTCAAATATTGTGTTAGTTTGGATCTTAACTGTCCCCAAAGTCCATGTGTTAAGGCTTACTCGCCAACTTGATGGTATTTGCTGATGGTGGAAACTTTAAGAGGTGGGGCCTAGTGGGTGATCTTCAGATAATTGGAGATGTAACCTTGAAAAAAGGTTTTGTTGGCTTCCATTCTCTCTTTTTTGTTTCCTGGCCAAGAGGTGATCAACTTTCCTCCTCCAAACATTCACACCATGATGTGCAGCCTTGTCACCATCCCCAAAACACAAGGGCCAACCAATCATGCACTGAAACCTCCAAACCTGTGAGTCAAAATAAAACTTTTCTCTTTATAATTTGATTAGCTCAGACATTTGTCACAGTGACAGAAAGCTAGCATAGGCCACTAGTTAAGATTACAGATTTATCTAACACAAATAAGAAATATATTGTTAATGATTTCTTAAAATTTCTACCTAGCAGAGCTTTATTATTTTTTTCAATACTTTATGTAAGAATTTCTTCATGTTCTATAAAACTTTCTGAGAAATATTTATTTTTTATTCTGTAGATGAAGAGATTTTAGAGGTATAGTTCTATTGATTTGCTTAGTGGTTTCAATTGTAGTGGATGACGGTTGCCATTTTACAGACTGAAAGCTGAAAAGAGGAAATTGATTCTACCAATGCAGAGAAGACATAAAAACAGTAGATGTTGAAATGAAACTAGTCTACACATTATTATCCTTATAGTATTGACTTACCAGTGTTATTTATTTGTACACTGATTGTCCAGATCTGCTTAATTTGCAGTATGGTAAAATAATGATTCAAAGATTTAAAAAGCATAGTTTGGTCATTGTCACCCCTATGCTTTTGACAGTAAAATATTCTTTCACTTAGTTTAAATAAATATCTGCATAAATGAGGTAGGCAAATGTTTAGAAAAAATAATTAATCATGGTGCTCACTTGATCTTTCTCAGAAAAGCACAAGTATAACGTTACTTCATCTTTTGACAAGCCCAATACTTAACATAGTAAGGATGTCAATAACTCACACTTGAGGAACATATCATGGTAAAAGGAGTGTAAGCAGCAGTCAGTACTATTTCCACGCCTCTACATGCTTCATCTGTGCAGGACTCAGAACATCCACATGATCCAAGGTGATTAAGACATTCCAATATGCCCATTGCGGCTGGCACTACAAAAGGAATCTTCAGAAGGTCAAGTGAGAGTTAGAAGTTAAGATTTATTATAACCCAGAGCCATCTGCATGCAAACAAATTGCCTGCTATCTAGCACTTTCACTGATGTGCTTTTCCACACAGCAAGAAACCAAAGAGCTCTAATAACCAATTGATATTAATAATTAATCCAAACATTTCTCTATGCCCGGCCTTTATCCTGTGATTGACATATGAGTCTGCAGTTTATTAAAATGTACCACAGGCAATTAGGAAATGTCACTCTGGTGCACCTTCAATTGTCTCACATCCATTTAATAAAGCCAATTTAGTACCTTTAATACCTAAACTCTGTGTAAATTACAAAAAAATCCCACAACTTATTCTTAAAAGGTAGAGGGATAATCATATATCTAGAGTTGTTCAGTATCTGTTAACTGCAAACACCCAAACCACTTAAAGTGAGCTCTAAAATGGAGGCAGGAAAGTGAAGCTAAGTACATTTCTGGAGAACAAATCATTAAGATTTAAGTACCCTGAGAACAGGAGTGGTGCATTTCCCTTTTATTCCTAAGGACTCAAGTTTTAAATTTACCTCAAGCAAAATGAATTTGCTAACCTCAGGCTTTCATAAGATCTGATAATATCTGCTTTATATGAGGTAGAAGGAAACTTCCTCAAGGAAGTGAATGAGTCACAAAAAAATAAACTATCAAAATGCAAAAAAAAAAAAAAAAAAAAAAAAAAAAAAAAAAAAAAAAAAAAAAAAAAAAAAAAAAAAAAAAAAAAAAAAAAAAAAAAAAAAAAAAAAAGCTCTGTGTAAAAAGAATATGCTTAACATTTAAGTTAAAAATAATAAATCACTTGTGGAAAAGGTGAAAGCATTGTGTTCATTAAAACAAGACATAAATTTCTGCAGAATTTTGAGGACAATCATTTTATATTAAATAATATAAACAAATGTTAAGGAAGTAATCTCTTTTATCTTAATTGTCAAGCTAAGTTTTACACAATGATGATTTATTCAGGATTAATTTACATCATGGAGGATTTCATAATTGCTTACAAGATGCTATGTAAAACGAAATGTCAAAAAGTAAAATCATAATTGGAGAGGTATGTTATCTGATAGAAATAATGTATTAATGATTTTGTAGCATTAACATTGCATCTTTATTAAAATGTATTTGATTTATTCCTAATCTTATGCAATTAAGGCTATTGCTTTTGATTATGCAATGAAAACCTCAAAATTACATTATTAAACCTCACAATTTTCAACTATTTATTGATGTCAAATCATAACTATTTAAAGATTTGGGTGTATATTATATTTTAATTATTTGACTTGTTCTCTCAGCAATTTACACTCAGCACAGACTTTTCCAGTTGTCCTTCAGGAGTCAAGCTTCCTGGTCTCGTTCATTTTGATGAAGGTGAGTTACTCTACATCATCTGGACAGAAGCTTGTGCTATTCTTAGTTGCTATAACCAGCTGCATTACTGAAAGCAGGCTCTGTCCTTACACATTATAGATGGATAGCTTCAGATAAGAAAAAGCTATCTTGGTGAATGGTGGCCAGAATTTTGATGTTTCTGTCTAGTAGGTGATAGGGTTATCATTCACATCTCTAGGTGATTTGAGAAGATGGCTGTCTGGAGCAATAGATAAAGACTCATTGGACTGTTGCAGAGGAAAAGAAATTCAAGAGAGGCATGCGAATTCATTATTAAGAAGAAAGTATCAGAGTTTTCAGGCTAAGGGAAGAAAGGGAAAGAAATTGTGTGAAAAATCAGCTGCATTTTCTTTTTGATAGGAAGTTCTGTGTTACTGGATTATATGAAAGAGCTTAGTAGATGAAGGCTATATCAAGCTTATTTGGTTATTTTCTTTTAATCAAGGAACATGATGACACAGAGCAAAGTGATAAGATAGCTTAATTAAAATAACAAGATTAACTGTAAGTTACACAATGTATACATATGTTTTACAGTAGAGTAGAGGTTGTAACAGCTATGATTGATTTTATGTTGAAATAATTCTTTCCTATTTCAATTTGTTTCATTTTATTTAGTAGAATTATTTTTAAATTAATTACATAATCACTCCTGAGAATATGTAGGTTTTATAGATAACAGGTATGTCTAAAGTTTTTTCTTTACTAGATGTTTTCTAAAATACAGAGAAAATCTAATCCATGTTGAGAATTATAACAAGAAAACAATGAATGGAATGGAATGAACAAATTACAGAGTTTGAAACTGGACAGCATGAGCTTACCTGGGGTCTCGTGTTAGGCTTTATCTTAGAAAACATATTTCATCTCTCATTGACTCAGTGTACTCCTTTTCACAGGGGAATTATAATACCTACCATATAAGATTAAGGAAAGGATTAAGGGAAACCAAACCCAGCTCTTATAATGCTGGCAGTAGCAGGGATTCAGCAACTGCCAGTCCTTTTCTTATTTCCAGAGTTTTTGATAAATTCTCTCCACATGGAACTTTAACAGAGACAAGTTCCTAAAGCTGATTTTGGAGGCAAACTAGATTTTAATTCCAGTATTTTATTACTACTAAAAGTCATGAAAGTAAGTAACCCTCTTGTTTTATAGAAATAAATCTGAAAACTCTTAGTTATTTTATTTATTTTTAAAATTTATTTTGAGTTATCTAATATGATCTCATGTTAAATAGCACCATAAATGTAACAGCTGAATCTTAGAATTGTTATTACAGTCTTGGGAATACCATTTATTTTTATTAAAATGTTATTTTCATTTTCAAATAATAATTTAAAATAATTATTATTAATAATTTCTACATTTATTCTGATATAATGAAAGTTAAAAATTCTAAACCAGTGAAAAACCAAAGATATACATTCAAAATTAGATGGAATATTTCCTTTTTCATTTCCAGATTCTTGTTTTATCCTCTTACTGGTGGATTTCTTTGAGGCAGATAAATTTTTGCATAATTGAAATAGATGAACTGTCAATGTTCATTTATTTTGACTGTGGTCTATGAAAATGTGATATTTACTTCTAGACTGATTCATCATTAATGGTATGAGCTGGATAGTTTTGACTAAGAGACTGGTACTCAGTTGATAAAAGTATTAGAATAAAGAAACCATACTCACAAATTGTACTTACAAATGTCTTCCACAAATTCTCTTGAAATGTTTAATTCCTCAGAATAAAATTATAATCTGTTCTATTTACTTTGTAAGTCAATTATGGGACAATTTTCAGCCTTTTTAATGGTTCTCCTAAAATTGTCTTACAATTAGTCATCTGCTATTGAAAAGTCTTAAATATTTGAAATAATTTCAATTGAATAACTTTGAAAATGATGGGGGAAATGTTTGTTCTACCATTTCTCCTTTCTGTATAGTTTATCTATTAACTGGAATTTAAACAAGTTATGCTACCTTTCTTCTCAGGCAACTTTTGATTTTTATTTGAACTGAAGCTATAACGTTTACAATGTGTATTGTTTCATAAAAATCAATGCACATTTTTTTGCAGAAAAAGTGTAAAATATGTTACCATAACTAAGCAAAGCACATTTTTCAGGTGCATATTTGTAATCATTCTGGATCTACTATATTGAAAGTTAATATTGTAATAGAAATATTTCCCCAAGCCAACAGATTATCTGTAGCATCATTTTAAAAGGTGCATGGTATTTAGCATGGCCATATGCTTTGGTTTGCCTAGCCAGTCCTGTTTTAAACCTTTTCCCCAGGCATTCTTTCATATTATCCTAACTTAAAATATCTTTGAAAGAAAAGTTATATAATAACTTGAACAATTTTTTTAAAGAACCAAGCATAGTATATCTAATTTTTCCAATGTTTACCCATTTAGATTGCTTCCCTAATTATCTATTATAAAACAATACTCTTTACATTTTAAGACATAAATACTGTTTTTTAATTTACAATCACTCTTTGGTAAGCTTTATAAGGCGAAATCACCAAGTAAATAATAACATACTATTTTCACAATTTTGTTACGTATTGCTAGATACCTTTGCAATTTATTTTCTCATCATGGAATTGAGATATTTTTCAGTCTGTTTTATGTTGTGTCCTCTATGCCATGATGGCATAATTCTGCAAGCAAACACAAAACTCAGCACAAATACTCACTGCTTTCTGTTTTACAGATGGCAACAGCCATGTGGTCTTAATGTTTTGAAGCTTAAATACTCGAGATGTTGCTCTAAATCAATGTAGATCAAATCACATTTTTGTGTATACCTATGTGTATGCATATGTGTGCATATATTAAATTTCAACTCTCCAAAATGGTATAACTTTAGAGCAGATGTTACATTGTGCTTAATGTCAAAAGACTGTGAGAAACATGTTACAAATTAATTTCACAACTTTGTCATAGCTCCAAGAAGAATCAAACAAAATGCATGACATGTTCTACTTATCAAAATTAGGAGTTTATTGTAGTTTAATTGAGTTAATTATTATTATATAACACTCAATATGTACCTGAAACTTTCTCTGGTGCTTGATACTCTTTATTAAATAAACATTTTGTTTAGAAAATGTACAGTACTAAATGCCATAAAAATTCAAAGCCAAATATAAGTTGTCTTATTTCTGATTAAAACTTTGCCAATATGCCAGGTAGACATATTACTTTATCATATAATACTTTTTGTTCTATTGTGATCTTAATTTATTTTGGCATATAGCTAGCTTAAATATGTTTTTTTTTTTCAAAATTACAATCTCACTTCTGTTCTTCTACCTTGTATCATCTACTTCAGCTATTTATATAGTAGAAGCAAATAGTGGCTTTTTGTATAAGTAAGTGGGACTAATGAATCAGTATTTGAATTTATTGAATGATAATGATGCATTTAACACACAATTATTGATTAAAAAATGAGACCAGAATATCTTGAAGATATTTTAGTATATGTTTCTTCATGTTTGAAGTAGCAAAATATACAGATAACTCTAAGGTAACCTTTTGCTAAAAGTTTGTGCAATTTTACATCTGAATATATGTTACCATAAACATGTTAATACATTTTTAATTTAGAAAAAATTATTCTAATTATTTGTTTTTTAATGATTAAGTTTCATGGGGCTTTTTAATATAATAATTTTTGAGATGTCTTGTTTGCTAAATAAACAATTTCATGAGCTATTTCTGACTGGAAGTCAGTCTCACAATACTTATTTTTTAGTGATATTACTAAATAAAAAAGCAACAATCTTTGATGGGATTATTTTCAGTTTATCCACTCTCCTAAGAAAGCTAGTTAGAAGTAAGTTATTTCATTTGTAAGAACTGTGATTGTAGAGAAAAATCTGTCCTTTTTTCTGAGTATTGCAGTCTATAAAGTCTACAAAGCTAATCACAGATTGAAGTTATTAATGCTGGCTCAAAGTTTTCCCTTTGTATGAAGATATATGATTTCTATAAGAATGACAGAAGAGAGTCTCTTCTCAAACTCTTTTAGAAAACATAATATTGGCACTAGATGTATAATTTAAGTCTGAGATCAAACTAAAATATTAAGCCAAAGTTGTGATATTTTTAAAAAATCCCACAAAAGAATAATATTTTAAAATATTATTTCACACTCTAAATATGCCAAATGATGCTAGCAACTCAACACTAGGTTTATGAATATCTTTGTTTAAATATGTGTGAAAATTAATGTGCAAAATACTCATGAGTTATGCATATCTTGGTGTTTAGAATGTTTGCAAATATCTTTTTATTATCACTATTAACATGCTACTGTTGTGATACTCGGTTTCTCAACACTAAAATCCTAATGTGAGCATCTCTATATATTTATGTATAGTGATACCACAATTTTTATGCTATGGAAAATTTGGCCCTGTTGATTCTGGTCTGTTCCCATTGATCCTTATATTATGAATATTATAGTAAATATTCATATTAATCTTGTATCCTTAATGCAGATTTTATATTTAAAAGTTCCAAAGGTTTTAAAGTCATGATGTACATGTTATAGGAGACTTTATTGCTGCCATGGTATTCAGTTACACAGAATTCATTAGAAATGTTATCAAAGTTGAGTTATGATTATGTTTTGTGGCTTGATAAATTATATGGCTATATTTTTCTTTACCTGTGATACGTTAATCAGATGAAAATATTTGCTTGCAACAAAGCTTTGTTTTGTGTTTTGATGCAAGCACATGGATAGTTAGTTTCTTTTGCGTGAAAAAAAAATGACACAAACTTGTTCAGGGTTGTAATTTACTAGATATTATGATTGCCAATTTTAAAGAAACAATCTACAAAGGCTAATGTAACATCAGATAAGAATGCCGACTAAAGAATGATAGTCATTCAAAAGGTCAATGCTTGTAAGCCTTGAAAGAGAGTAAATTGACATAATGCAATCCATGTTTTGGATAAAAAAAATCCCTTCTGTGATGCTCTGACCAAGTATCCCACAGGCAGTCCAGTAGACATTTCATCTTTTCACCTATTACTATTTAAATGTCTAATTAAAAGCTTTGGAATATATAACCTATGAATCTTGTCATCCTCAAAAGGGGGCTTATACAAATGATTATTTAACTGAGAGAAAAAGTAAGCTGTTTCAAATTTTAGAAGTCAATATAGCCCTTAAAAATGATACAACCTTGTGATGATACTAAAGCTTTCAGCAAATGTCAATACCATATGTTCTATGCACATACATTCACATATTCAAATATAAACACCAGCGAGAATTTAGATTTCTGTTGAAAAACCGAAGAGTTTGTGAGGTGACACAGAGAAAAATTGATTGCTCTTTAAATAACAGGTTAGAAGAAAGAACTATGATATCTGAGCATTATGAACCTTACCTCATTCTGAAAAGGAGCTGAGGTAAAATGAGAGAAATGGTCTGCTGGTTTCTAATTCATGAAGTGACAATGATGAATGAATAGGAGTTAGCTCCAGCTGTATGTGTTTTAGCTGCTGGATACTTTGTGATGCTAGAAATACTGGGGGGCGGGGGGAGGAATTTCCTATTGGCAACAAAAATATGCCTTCTCTACAATGGTATCTAAACAGTGTCCATCTAAAAGCTCATTCATTTCTCTGTGAGGGAACTCTTCTTCTGTAACGGCTACAAAAACATCCAAAGACATTTAGCTCTTTGGGGTCGACACTGGATATCTTGGAAACATTATAATCAGTCATTTCAATTTTCAGAAATTTGACATTTTGTGGAGAGATAGAGAAAACAATATTTAGCCAAATGGTGTTAGCTCAACTTTGCTCAAAATCTTTACAAAACACAATGATAAATTTAAAGAAACACAAGGAAATAGTAATATTTACCTATTATCTTTGTGTTCCAACTTTAGCCCTGGTTTTATACAAAAATGCTTTCTTAAAAAGTCACCAAAATATTTCTGACAAACCAAAATCCCTTTCTTCATCTCTTTTCTATTCCTTTTATTACTCATGGTTAAAATCTGACCCCATGTTTCTATTGTGTCCACAGCTAACCCATTAGATCCTTCTCACTGTGCAATGGATAATCATGCAGGGATGTATAGGAATTACATTTCTATAATTCTTTTCAGAAGAATTTACTTAATGTTTCTGAATTCAGATTCTGCCTCTGTAAAATGGGAATTAAAATTCCTACCACAGAAATTTATTATGAATAATACATAAAAATTTGACATCTGTAAATCCTTAGGTATGCTTTGTAATCAAACCATATGCTATCTTTTATCTCACATTGCCTTAACTTCATCTCGTCCTGGAAAGTAATTCATTTTGAATGCTCATTGTAATTCACACAGTTCTAAATGGAATTATGCATAGCTCCTTTTTAATAGCCTCTTTAATAACCTCTTGTTGGCTGTTGATGGAGAGAGAGAGAGAGAGAGAAAGAGAGAGAACAGAAGGCAACAAGGCCCTCAAGAGCCTGAAGCAACAACTCTTCCAGCAGGAGTTGCCGATCAGGGTGCACAACCTCAAGGGCAAGAGTTATATATTTCTAATTGCCTCTGATCATGAGCACAGCTAGGGTAGAGGGAATATCTGGGAACAGCAGCAGAGGTATTTCTAAAGTCTCTCTCTAGCTTCCATGGATGTGCAGATGCTGACCAACTCATGTCTGAAACTCCAGCGGACCCACAACATTCCACTGACCTCCATCAACAAGAGGGTAATGAATCTCCTGGGTACTATGTGACAGAATATCATAGTCCACTCAACCACCACTAGATGTATGCAGTTTTCATCTCTATGGCAAACGAGGAGTGAATTCCTTTAAATATGATGTCAACTAATTATATTTCAAAACTACCATATTTTGCATAATTAATGAGTTATATATACTTTTAAATTTTAGAAAAGTCCTATTTAAAATAGCAAATACATTACCTACTATAGTTGCAACATATCTGCATATACACTATCCAATCTAAGAAGCAAAACATTTCATCAATAAAATTGAGTCTTCTGTATATACCTCTCATTGTTTTCTTAGCTAAATTTAACCCCATACAAGATAATCAATCTCCTTAAATAAGGGAGTGTGTGGGTATACAGTTTACTTGGAATATAGTATATGGGAACTTCACTATATTGCCAGTATCTGGCTTATAGTAAAAGCAAAGTCAAAGTTAACTGGATAATTACAACAGAGCACAAGAGAAAAGATAAGAGCATCAGTTAAAAAACTGTAATCAATTGATTTTTTCACTTATCATTGATTTTTATTTTATATCCAGTTCACTTTTATATAGTCCTCAGGGCTTCACATTTGTAAATTATTGTTATAAAAAGATTGACTACACTTGCACAATGAATATCATTCTGCTGTCAGAGACTATATATGAACTTTAGGTCACAACGTACAGATAGGAGAGTATATATCAGGAAGCCTATTAATGTGAGAAGTTAACTATTTATGTAAAGTATACATTTCAAAATGCAAATGTGATCACTATTCATCATGACTTTGAACTGTTTATTAATTTCTGTGGGCCTGACTCATCAAATACTAAATGCTAATTATACCAGCATTTACTTCACAGGGTTATGGAAAGAACTGAATAGGTTGTTCAATGAAATACTTCATGAAAAAACTTTAAAAATGTGTGATATCTCAAGGTTGCTGCTGCTATTGGTCATCACTACTTTTTTGGTTGGGTGAAAATGTAAAGCTATACTAGAGGACCTTCTTCTTGTATGATGCATTTTACCTGAGAAAGCACAGAGATCCTCATGCAGAGCTATCATCAACTCATTGATTATTTCAACATTTCTTCTCTCTGTATGTTCATGATACCTTTGCATTTTTCTTTTTAACAATGTTTTTTCATTTAAATGTATGTATTAAATATTTTTATACCATTTGGTAATCTAGCAAATTCTATCCTGTTTTCCTATAATCTTCTTTTTCTTCCTGTGTGTTCAACAATATAAGCATTTCCTAGCAGTTATTTATATTTTCTTCTCTATCATTTTTATTTTATTTCTACTTTGTTTACTTTGGAAAATATGAAACACAAATCACACACACGTAAGATAGCAATGGTTATGATATATACCTATTGTGAAAAATTTACAGATATAAACAACTTTTTGGTTAAATTTCATATTGTCAATTTGAATTATAAATTGTGTGTCTACAGATACATATATATAAAGGAAGCTAGAACAAATTAAAGGATCTATGTACAATTTCCTCAGAAAAATATGGGAAGCCTGTCAAGATTACTTTTATCTTTTTCCAACCAAAGCAAGAAATTCAGGAGGAATCCTGTATTTGTAGATCTTCGAGCACAAATTGGTACTATGTCAAAGTTGTTATTTAAAAAAAGTGCTAAAGTGCAAAATTTACTATGTTCTTCATAGACGTCAATAATGAGAAATAAAGTGATTTTCAGTACTGTGAACAGTAAATAATATGTACTTTATATATTTTCCAATTATCTCTGAAATTTATTTCTCTGTCCCTTCCTTAACCCTACTTCAAACATGTTTGAAATTATCATCAAATTTTCCTTAGCTAAATCATTTGTACATAATATATAACTTGTAGCTACACTAATTTGTGCATTTACAAGAATGTAGGGAATCTATTCACATGCTACTAATTCTATAAATAAAAATAATAGCAACCTCTCTTTACAGTGTGATGCTTTTCTGCATTGATCATAAAATATTAGTGAGGATTGAGTAATAAAGTATGATAATATTGGTAGTTCTTAATATGAGAGCATATTTTCCCATTGTTATAAATAAGTTTGAAGCAAAATGTTGTTTACACATTCAGTGACAAACTTAATTCTATGCCTCTGGCTTTTAAATGTTTTCTTGATTTTTGTTGCTTTGTGACAGTTGCAGCAGATATTTCACTCGTCATGCAGTGTAGTTGGCATTCTGCCACAATTACTAAACCCGGAGACAATCATTAGCTCTAGGGGACTGCCAGGATGAAGCAAGTCTTTTCCAAACCCCATGTAATTAGCAGAAGTGTTTATTGGGGGCAGAAGGATGTGTTGTATCAAACTTTCCTTTTAAGGTTTGCTAGTTATATTTTGAAGTTGCTCTGGATTTTAATATTTCAACAGTTGTACTGAGATTCTATTGTAAAAGTATCATCTTGTCATAAAGAACTTGTCAGCACTTGTTCATTTAATAAGATCACATATTGATGTTTATAACAATACACAGAATTACATTCAAAAATATATTCTACAGAAAAGCTCATGGAGATATGGTAAAAACTAAGAATGGTTGAAAGAAATGTTAATGGGCTAATATAGAAAATGTTTAAGTCATCTGTGAAAGACATTATTGGTGGCAAGACTGACTTTTTTTCAAGTCTAGCTTTGTATTACTGCCTAAGGAAAAAAAATGTGCAAAAGCCCATTGCAACTGTTCAATTAGGCAGAGGTTTCAGGTCAGGTAGTTTGTATTTTATTTTCTCAACCTCATATGTCAATTCCAATTTCCAGAAAAATATAGGCTTCTTGAAAATTCTGACTGTTTTCTGAGGTAGCATGGCCCTAATTACACTGAATAAAATAGCTCTGCTCAAAAATTTAATTAAGCAAAAAGTGGATCATTATTTGAACATTCTTCAATTTTGAATAAATTAAAATTTATAGATGTTTGAAAGAATTCACTAACATTTAAAAGTATTTTAAATGCTCATGAAGAAGTCTTCATCCAAGATGGCAGAATAGAGGAACTTGCATTTCTGGCTGTTCCTTGGGGTGAAACCAAGAAAGCAAACAGGCAGCTTCTCCACAAGGTGGGTGAACAAAAACCAAAAAAGTGGAGGAGTTTACTGGATGTTCAAACCAGACCAGAGATATAGGAGGTTGAATACAATAAAATAAGGAAAAAATTCCTAGCAACAAAGTCACTGCTGAGGCTGGGCCAGAAGCATCAGCCAAAGCAGTTTTTCCATGTGGACAAACCCAAATTTGGCCCAAAATACAGGCCTAGTAAACATACACTTCAGGACATAGAATGTGCTTAAGTGACCAGGAGAAAAGAAAATGTGGAGAGAAGTTTACACAGGCAACAACTGGTCCTGAAAACCCACCTGGCCCCACCCCTCTCCCTCCAATTCAACTGCTTGCAGGACCAACTGGGAGAGATGCATCTGGCTGGGAACTTAGAAGGCCTGGAGCCTGAGAGACTGTTTGGATATTAAACCCAAGCTCAGGAAAAATGGACTACAGGTGATGTAGGGGACTAAGAATTGGCTCCCCCACAACACGAGTGGAACCCAGAGAAGATCCCTGGGTTACATTCTTCCAATGTGGACCAGCAAGTACTGGGCACTAGAAGTATTCTGATTTAAAATTTCCAGACCACCTGGAGTACACTAAGAGCCTGGAGCCCACCTAAGCCCAAACCCTGCCTCCAGGACTTCTGAATATGAGATTACCTCTCTCACTCCAGCAGTTCAGAGAATGGAGCATCACACTTCACCTAAAACTGCTGAGGAGAGAACATGAGAATATTTTGAACTTCAGTGGAAATAATTATTTAACTTTTCATCAAGAAAAGTTAAATAATAATTTTCTCTTCTTTCTTTTCTTCCTTCCTTCTTTCATTCCTGCCTTTGTCCCTTCCTTCTTTTTATCTATTTAATTGTGATGTTAATGTGACATGGATGTTTATGCATTTTCATATTTTTTCTCATTTCTAGCATAGTTGAAGCCAGTTATTTTTCATAGATTAGTTTTGTGTGAACTAGGATGTTTGATTAGTTTATTTTAGTTTTGTATTATTTTATTTTTAATTTTTTAAAAAATTAATTTATATATAAATTTTTTCTCCTACCTGTTTTTCTTAATTCTCTTTTATTTCATTAGCAGCCAGACTTTATTGTTCTTTCACTCTTCCATTAATCTTTTACCTCTGTCTTATCTCCTCCTTCCTCATAATCATCATGTGCTATGTCACTTCTATTCTCTCCCTGTCCACTATGTGAAATTATAAACCTTTTTGAAAACTTGCTGCTTTTATTATAGGCAATAACTGATTATATCATTTGTTTATTATGATAATTAACATTATAGACATCATAGTAGGAACTATTTGGTTTAATGCTACATATTGCTTGCATTGGTTGTTATTATTTTGTCACCACCCCCCTGAACAGTGAGATACTGGATAAGTCCACAGTGTAGAAACTCTACTGCCTCAGATACATATTGTTAGATGGGTAGACACACAAACAACATGAAAAAGCAGGGAAAAAAATTTCCCCAAGCAAAAATGATACTCCAATAACAGTATCCATCAACACTACAGTGGAAGGAATGTCAGAGAAGTAATTTAGAATGTACATATTTCAACTGATCTGCAAAGTAAATGATGATATAAGGAATGAAATCAGAGAGAAAATACAAGAAGCAAACGATAACTTTAATAAAGACTTAGAGATTGTGAAAAAAAGCAAAAATCCTCAAAATGAAGGAATCGATAAATCAAATTATAAATTCAATAGCAAGCATCACCAACAGACTAGACCACTTGGAAGACAGAATCTCAGGCAATGAAGACAAATCATATAATCTTGAAAATAATAAAAAAAAGTTTACCATGCACAGAAGATGTCAAGGAACCATGAACAGAACTTCCAAAAATTAGGAGATAACATGAAAAGACCAATTTAAGATTTATCAGGATAGATGAAGGTGTGGAGATACAAACCAAAGGAATGCACAATCTGTTCAATCATATAATATCAGAAAATTTCCCAAACCTAAAGAATAAAATGGGATAAAATACAAGAGGCTTATAAGACCCCAAATGTACAAAATTACAACAGATTCACATCAAAACACATTATAACAAAAATGCTTAGCATACAAAATAAGTATAGAATTTTAAAGGCCATAAGAGAAAAAAAAATCTAAATACTTGGGGGGCGGGGACTAATTCAGATCTCAGCTAATTCCTCAACCCAGATCCTCAAAGCTAGGAGGTACTGGAATAATATATTTCAAGCTCTCAAAGAAAATGGTTATCAATCAAGAATTTTATATACAGTAAAATTAGGTTTCAGATTTGAAGATGAAATAAAAATCTTCATAAACAAAAGTTAAAAGAATTCACAACTAGAAAGCCTGCACTACAGAATATCCTCAACAAAATATTCCATGAGTGTGAATTGGAAAAAAAAAAAAGTGCAAAGCACAAAAAGTAGGAACTACTTCACTAAAGGAAGAGTCAATCAAAGGAGAAACTAAGTCACATTAAAAACCACAAATAAATCAAAATGACTGGGAACAAATCATATCTCAATAATAACCTTGAATGTTAACAGCCTAAACTCATCAGTCAAAGACATATATTGTCAGATTGGATTAAAAACAGAATCCAACAATATGCTATCTCCAACGATTCACCTCATAGACAAAGACATTCAGAGATTGAAGGTGAAAGGATGGAAAAATATATTACTCACATGGATTGTGTAAACAAGCAGGGTTTTTCATCCTTATATCAGATAAAGTGGACTTCAAGCTGAATTTAATCAGAAGGGACAAAGAAGGACATTACAATACTGCTTAAAGGAGTTATAGATCAAGAAGACATAACAAGTATTTTAAGTGTTTATGCCCAAATGATAGAGGATCTATGTACATCAAACAGATTCTTCACTACTTCAAGAATCAAATAGAAAACAACACAATAATATTAAGTGACTTTAACAAAACTCTCTCACTACTAGATAGATCTTCCAAACAAAAACTAAACAAAAAAACTCTATAACTAAATAATGCCATCAGTAAATTAGACTTAACAGACATATATAGAATCTTTCATCCATCAATGAGCAAATATATTTTCTTTACATCAGCACATGGATCCTTGTCTAAAATAGACCATATCTTATGCCATAAAGCAACTCTTAGGAAATTCAAAAACATAGAGAAAATACCCTGCATCTTATTTGATTATAGTGGAATTAAATTAGAAATCAAATACAAAATAAAAAAACAAAAGTTACTCTAACATCTGGAGACTAAGTAATATGCTACTTAATGACAAATTGATAGCAGAAGAAATCAGGGATGAAATTTTTAAAAAAATACTTAGTGGTAAATAAGAATAGTGAGCCAACATATTAAAATTTCTGGGATACCATGAAGTAAGTGCTAGAAGGAAAGTTCATTTCATTGAGCTCATTCATTAAAAGAATAAAAAGTCAATGAATAAATGACCTAACATTCCATCTCAAAGCCCTAGAAAAAGAAGAACAAATCAACAACAAAAGCAGGAGAAGACAGGAAATAATTAAAATCAGAGATAAAATCAATGAAATTGAAACAAAAGAAACAATTCAAAAAATTGACAAAATAAAAATTGGGTTCTTTGAAAAAATAAATAAAATTGATAAACCCTTAGCCATGCTAAGGAAGATAAAAAGGGAAAACTTAAATTATGAAAATTTATAATAAAAAATAAAATATCAAGATGGATGCTACTGAAATACAGGAGATAAACAAAAAAACCATTTTGAAAATTTTTACTCCAATAAAATAGAAAATCTTGAAGACATTTCCAAATTTCTAGAGACATATGACCTACCCAAACAGAATCAGGAGGACATACATAATTTAAACAGATCAATTTAAATTAATGAAATAGAAGACACCATCAAAATCCTACCAACCAAGAAAAGCCAAGGACCAGACCAATTCTTAGCTGAGTTCTACAATACTTTCAAAGAATAATTAACACCAATACTTCTTAAATTATTCCATGAAAAAGAAAAGCAGAAAATTCTTCCAAACTCATTTTATAAAATTAGTATCACCCTGATACCAAAACCAACCAAAGACACATCAAGAAAAGAAAACTTCCGACCAACATCCCTGATGAACATGGATGCAAAAATTCTAAATAAAATTCTGACATATCACATACAAAAACATAAAGATAGTGACCACAATCAAGTGGGGTTCATTCCAGTGATGCAAGATTGGTTCAACATAGAGAATTCAATCAATGTAATTCATCATATCAGCAGACTTAAAAAATCATATGATAATCTCAATAGATGGGAAAAAAGCATTTGAACAAATACAGCACCCTTTAATGTTCAAAACACTAGAAAAACTAGGGACTCCTTAGCCTCTGAGGAAAATTGAATATAAAATTATGTATCTACTAAAAAATGGTTATTAGAAACTCAAAATCCATTGTGTTACTAGCGTGATGAACACTGTGATAAAGAGAATATCTTTCTGTGAATCCAATTACGAAGGCAGATACTAAACATTTTGTTTACATGATTGTGGTTAAGTTGCCTATCTCCTACCAAAGAAGCAGTGAAGGAATTTTTGGAGCTACTTTGCTCATTTATTTATTTCATTATTTACTAATCACGTATCAATTGTCAGAAACTTGCTCGACTTTTCTTCATGAACATTAACAAAAATTAATTTGCCTATGTTCATTAACATTTTTGGCAATATGTAAAGCACCAAATAATAATATAAAACACCAATAGATAAAATATTAAAATATTTTATGACAGTATACTATTATAAATTAAAGGAATGATTAAATTTCAGAAGAATAAGGAACTTGGTTGAGCAAAGATTATCAAAGAATGTGGAGTCAACTAGAGTCATGTTTATTGAAAACTGGCAAAGAGTAGGACCACATCTTATATCAACTCTGATTGCTCCACATCTGGTTCAGCTTTCCATTATATTTTACTGTCTTCAAATGGGAGATTATTTATAAAGGGGAGATCCAATTCCTCTAGAGTATCTCCCTGCATTATCATTCAGTCCAGAACTTAGACCCATTCCATTTTGCTAAACAATTTTAAATGATGTTTGTCACACAGAACTAAAGCTATATACCAGATATCTGTTATATGATACCATCATGAGAATGTTTAACCAAGGAGAATAATTCACATCTTTATATCAGGCTTAATTTGTCCATATTGGGCCACTTAATTATTCTTTTTTTTTTTTTTTTTAATTTTTTTTTTTAGTCGTAGATGGACACAATGTCTTTATTTTATTGCTGTGTATGTGGTGCTGAGGATCGAACCCAGGGCCTCACGCATGCGAGGCAAGCGCTCTACCGCTGAGCTACGATCCCAGCCCCACTTAATTATTCTTAATTCAATTTATTGTTTGATTTACTACTTTAGTTGGTTGGTTTATTTAAGAAAGAAAAGAATACAGGAAGGAATAATGAGAGGAAGAGACAGAAAGAAATAGAGAAAAGAAGGAAAAGCAGAAAGAAAGAAAGGAAGAAAGGGAAGAAGGAAGATAGAACAGAAATGAGAAAGAGAGAAAGAGAGAGAGAGAGAGGGAGGGAGGTCAGTCCAGGATAGGGAAGTTGAGATAATGCAAATTCTAGTATCATTTAAGAGAAAAGTATAAATAAAAATTGTTGGAATGCAGAAATGCTACAGTAAATCTGTCAGGAGATAGTACATTAGTGATTTAAAAACATAGATTCTGGTTGAGTTTATGGGTCTGTCTTTATGGAGTAAGTAGTATGATTAACTGTAATTTGAAATTATATTCAGCCAATCTGAAACAGTGCTTGTCAATCTCTGGTCTTATCAAAAATATCTAAGAAGAAATTGTACAAAATCTTGGTCCCTGGTGTTTACCACCACATTTTGAATCAATTGATCTAGGTGATTTTTATGCAGTTGGTATTTATATTAAAGTTTGAGAATATTTGGTCTTTGGTTTTTTGGGATTGGCTTACTTTGCTTAGCATGATGTTCTCCAACTCTATCCATTTACTTGAAAATGCCATAATTTTATTCTCTTTTAATGCTGAGTAATACTCTATCCTGTATATGTACCACAGTTTCTTTATCCATTCATCTGTTGAAGGGCATCTAGTTTGGTTCCACAGTTTAGATATTGTTGAGCTTCTATGAACATTGGTGTGACTGTGTCACTGTAGTATGCTCATATTAGGTCCTTTTGGTATAGACCAAGGAGTGGGATAGCTGTGTCAAATAATGGTTTCATTCCAAGTTTTCTATGATTCTCCATACTGCTTTTCATAGTGGTTGTACCAATTTGCTGTGCCACCAGCAATTTACGAATGTACCTTTTTCTGCACATCCTCGCCAACACTTATTATTGTTTATACTCTTGATAATTGCCATTTTGACTGGAGTGAGATGAAATCTTAGAGTAGTTCTTAGATTTGCATTAAGCCAATCCCAAAAATCCAAAGGCTGGATGTTCCCTCTGATAAGTGAATTCTGATTCATAATGGGGCCGGAGAGTAGAGAGAATAGAGAAAATTTGATTGAGCAAAGGGGAGGAAGGGAGGGGGAGAAGGCATGGGGATAGGAAAGATGGTGGAATGAGATGAATATCATTACCCTAGGTACATGTATAACTGCACATGTGGTGTGACTCTACATTGTGTACAAAGACATGAAAAGTTGAGCTCTGTGTACAATGAATTGAAATGCATTCTGCTATCAGGTATAGCTAATTGGAACAAATAAATGTTTAAAAAGTTTGAAGAGTATGTATAAAAATGTTATATTTTACCTTATTTTGAGGTAAGCATATCCATTTTGAATTATTTATTTTCTATATCAGCTGCTGAAGGAATGACAACTAGAAAACTAGATTTATGCACAAACATACCATTCACTAAAAGTAATATATGTATGCCAAAATGCTCTTGAGCAATTTGTATTTTATGAGCGCTGTGTTCAAGAAATTAAAATGAATAGTTTATAAAGGTACCCTAGCACTTCATTTAATTCAATAATCAATTGGTAATCAATGGGACACAAAAGATGGAAAGTTATTCCATGTTCAAGGATTGGAAGAATCCATATTGTTAAAATGTCCATACTAACCAACGCAATCTATAGATTCAGTTCCTCTCATGAGTTACAAATATTAACTCAAAATAAATTAAAGACTTAAAAGTAATCTCTAAAACAATAATACTGCTAAAGGAAAACATAGGGGGAAACAATTCAAGTCATTTCTTTGGGAAAAGAGTTTTTAAATATGAAACCAAATGCATGGGCAACTAAAAAATAGCTGAGAAGTACAATTGCATCAACCTAAAAATTCTTCTGCATAGGAAAGGAAACAACCAACACAGCAAACATGCAACCTACATAATGGGAAAAAATAATTGCAAATTTTGCATTTGGGATGAGAATAGTATCCAGAGTATATAAGGCACTCAATTCAATATTAAAAGCACATATAACTCAAATATTAAAGAAGGGCTACAGATCCTAATATAGAGTCACCAATAAATAAAAGTTCAGAGGTAATGCTTTTAGGCAATGATTAGGACTCTGACCTTATCCATGCAATAATTAAGGCTGTGACCTCCATTCGTCCTTTGTCGGATTAATCCATGGATAGGTGAATGAACCACTGGGTGGTACCTGCAAGTAGATGAGGTTTAGCTGGGAGATGTGGATCATGTGGGTCCTTGCCTTGAACTATATCAGACCCCAGCCTTTTCCCTTTTCTCTCTCTCTGTTTCATGGCTGCCCCAAGCTGAATAGCTTTCCTCTACTACACTCTTCTACCATGATCTTCTACCTTGCCTCAGGCCCAGAGAAATGGCTGACTCTGCGGGATTGAGACCTCTGAAACCTTCAGCCCCAAATAAACATTTTCTCCTCTAAGATTTTCTTATCTTCCCTAAGTTGATCTTTTCAGGTATTTTTTTTATAGCAACAAAGTATTGACTAAAACAGTGGCAAACAAGGTAATAAAAAATGCTAATCAACTAGTAGATGCTAATCAAACCATCGTGAGGTACCACCTTGCCTGTGAGAAAGACTGTTATCAAAAGTATTAACAATGGCTAGGGATATAGCTCAATTGGCAGAGTGCTTGCTTTGCATGAACAAAATCCTGGGTTCAATCCCCAGAGTCACAAAAAAAAAAAAAAAAAAAAAAAAAAAAAAAAAAAAAAATTACAAAAAGTAAAAAACGAACAAATGTGGAGAAGAAGATCAACCTTTACACTGTTAGTGGGAATGTACATTAGTATAGCCTTGTGGATAAACAGGTAAAGATTCCACAAAAATTAAAAATAAAACTTCATATGATCCACCAATCTCATCACTAGGTATGTCATCCAAGAAAATGAAATCAGGATGATGAAGAGACATCCACACTCGCATGTTTATTGCAGCACTGTTCACAATAGTCAGGAAATGCAAACAACTTAAATGTACATCCACTGATGAATGGATGAAGAAAATGCTATACATACAAACTCTGGAATACCATTCATCCATAAAAAGAATAAATTTTTGTCTTTTGTCACGATATAGATGGAACTGGAGACCATTATGTTGAGTGAAATAAGTTAGGAATAAAATGACAAGAACCACATGATATCACTCATGTGGAATCCAAAAATTTTGATCAATAGAAGTTAGAGGTACATGGTTGAGTAATAAGAATGGGAGAGATGGGAGGAACATTGATAAATGGTTACTAAATTACAGTAATAATTAGCAGCAAGAAATTCTAGGATAATGTTGCATAGTGGAGCAGCAATAAATAATAGCAATATTTGGTACATTTTAAAAAGCTAGAAGGATTCTGAAAATGTTCATCTACAAATGATAAATACTTGAGAAAATAAATATGCTTAACCTGATTGAAGAATTGTATAATGTATACATCTACTGAAATATGACATTATGCCTGTTTATGTACATGGTACCAATCATATCTATTGGTTTTATGTTTTTATGCATCTTTTTAAAACAAAACAAAGAAGTTCTTTGTTTATAATTTCAAACTAAAAGACATGATAATAAAACACATAAAATTAGTATAGAAGATTTTGTTTAACTTGCAATTATAAATCCTAGATATATACTTGTTAAAAAAGAAATATTCAAAAGTGAAAAGCATGCTTCTACTCTAAATTAACATGTCTAAATATAATTTTGTCTTATTTTGTTTTGTTTTGTTTCAGTATCAGGATTGAACCCAATGGCACTTAACCACTGAGACACATCTCCAGTCCTTTTTATTTTTTATTTTGAGACAGGATCTTGCTAAGTTGCTTAGGACCTCACAATGTTGCTGAGGCTGGCTTTGAACTCGTGAATCTCCTGTTTCAGCCTCCTGAGTTGCTGGGAATAAAGGCATTCCTCACTGTGTCTGGCCTAAATACAAGTTTTAGGGACATGGTAGAGAAGCTGTTTACGTGCATTGGTACCTGTTTTGAATGCCACTTGTTTTAGTTAACTTTTGCATCACTGTGAACAAGTTACCCTACCAGAACAAGAGGAGGGAAAGTTTACTTGGGACTCATGGTTTCAACGGTATCAGCCCATAGATGGTCAGCTCTGGGCCTGAGATGGGGCAGCACGTTATGGGGGAAGGGTTTATCAGTGGAGAACTGCTTGATTTATGGGGAGGTCAGGAAGCAGGAGGGAAGAGGCACACTTCCTGGGTGCACCACTAGTGGCCCACTCCTCCAGCCACATACTGCCTTCATACCTTTACCACCAAGTCTTTCAAACTAGGATAGACTGATTAGGTTACAGCCCTCACAATCCAATCACTTTACCTCTGAACATTCCTGCATTGATACAGGAGTTTTGGGGGGAACTTCACATCCAAACCATAACACTAGTAAACAAGATTAAAAAGACCTACAGAATTCAGTGTAAAACATGACATAGAAGGGAAACTGATCATGATTCTTGAGAATTTCTTAAAGGCATATTCAAACATAAAGAGATTTTGGCTAAACATCTTTATCTTAGTGTCATCATAAACAAATTAACACCAATACAAATAGATACAGCGATGTGCAGAATATCTGTGAATATATAACCTATGCTTTACATGTAAGATATTCTAAGAAAAATGTTGCTATGAGAACCTGAAATACAAAGTAGAACCAAGTTTCTGAAAATTTCAAAATGATAAGCTTAAGAAACTTTCATCAGGCTATCCATATATAAGTTAGTCACAAATCTGTGTATAGAACATAGCTCTCGACTTTCTTGATGGATGTCCTGCTATGTACCATTGTGCTAGCATTAGCATTTAGTAACATGTACATATTTGAAAATATGATGTATGTATATATATATATATGATATTATGTTATGGAATTACAGAATTAGTAAGTAAGCAATGGAATTATTTAAAATGAGTTACAAATTTAAACTAATATATTTGAATGGACATTAAATGGGAATTTTCCTAGAAAAAAATTCCCTCTCAATTCTATTGAGATGTCAACCCTATGGTATGTCACTTGTTTTCTAACTTTCGATAGAAATGTGAATACATTAAACACTTTACCTACTGTAGTACAAGTATGCAGAGAGGAGATAATAAACAACAACATGCACTACAAGAAGCAAACGAAAGAGGTTAAGACCTTAGTTAAGAGCAGAGCTCTTGAAGTTATACAGTTTACCTTTATGTCCAAAGGACACATCATATGATACCAACCTAGATATAACCTAGGTACCAACTGAGCTCCCAAACTGCCTTACATTCACACAAGTGAAGTTGGATTTTATTTTCTTTTGTGTTATAGTATTAACTCACATTAGCATACAATATAATGGGTTTCAGTGTATCATTTTTGTATATGTACATATTACACTTTGATCACATCCACCCTTTCTACTATATCCTCTCTTGCTCTCACCTCTCTCTTCTCTCTGCTTCGTCTCTTTCCCTTCCATAGATGATCCTATTATATTTTCTGGTTATTTTTTTCTTAATTTGACATTTTGATAGGGATTGCCTTGAATTTGAAGATAACTTTCAGTATTATGGCAATTTAAAAAGTAATTCTCCCAATCCCATAAATGTAGAAAATCTTACCGTCTTCTAGTGTCTTTTTCAATTTCTTTCTTCAGTGTTTTATAATTTCAATTATAGAAGTATTTCACCTTTTCAATTGAGTTTAGTTCTAGGTATTTAATCTTTTAGGCAGTTAGAATGACATTGTTTTCCTGATTTCATTCTTAGCAAGTTTATCTTTTGTGTACAGAAAAATTACTGATATTTACATTTTGATTTTAAGTCCTCTTACTTTGCAATTTGTTTATTAACTGTAAGTCTTTGGGTGGGGTCTTTCTAAATATTGAATCACATCATCTGCATACAGTAATAATTTATGATTTTCCTATTTGTATCCCTTTTGTTTCTCTCTCTTGCCTGATTATTCTGGTCAATTTTTCAAGTATAATTTTGAATAACAGTAACAATTGAAACCCTGTCTTATTCCTTATTTTAGAAGAAATGATTTCAATTTTTACCTATTCAGTATGATTTTGTCTATATGTTTGTCATATATAGCCTTTATTATGTTGAGGTATGATCCTTCTTAAACACTATTATTATTTGGAAGCCTTAGCTTTTCTTTTATGTCCAGTAGTTTTTGTTATAAAATTGAGTGCCCTGATGTTTGGTACATATATATTTATAATAGTTGTCTCTTATTGATGAATTGTTCTCTACCATTTGACCCAGTTATCCCACACCTTAGTATATACCCAAAGGACTTCAAATCAGCATACTACAGCGATGCAGTCACATCAATCTTTATGACAGATTGTTCTAATTATCCATGCAAAGTGACCTTCTTTGTCTCTTCTGATTTTGAAGTTTGTTTTGCAAATGTGAATATAGTTATTTTTGAATGATTCTGAATTCCATTTACTAGGAATAGCATTTTTCATTCTTTCATTTGAATTCTCTGTATATTTTCACTGGCTGTTAGCTTTTACAGAGAAATATATTATTCTGATGGGTCTGCCGTATATGTGACTAGGCAATTTTCTCATGTAGCTTTTAATATTCATTCTTTGTTCTGGACTTTTGACAGTTTAACTACAGTATGTCATGGAGAATTTTTTTGGGGAAGGGAGGGTTTGGCCATATTTATTTTGAGTTCTAAATGTGTCTTTTACCTGGATGTCTATATCTTTCCCTCAAGTTTAGGAAATTTTCTGCTATTATTTCACTGAAAAGGATTTCTATGCCTTTTGCCTGTATCTTTTCTCCATCTTTTATTCTAATTGTATGTATGTTACTCTTTTACTGGTATCCAATGGATTTTATGTGTTCTGTTAACTTTTTCTTATTTTTTCTTTATGCCAAAAATAATGTGATAATTTATCAACATTGTCTTCAAGGCCTAATATTCTTATTTCACTTAATCTAGTCTTTAGTAAGCTTGAGAATTTTTTGAGTTATTGAACTTTTCATGTTCAAGATTTCTAATTTTTTTCAGACTCTCTTTTTATTGGATTGCTCCTTTATACCCTGCATTGGTTTCTTTAATTCATTCAATTGTTTATTTGTATCACATTTAAAATCATTGAACATTTTAAAACTCAGTCTTTTAAATTCCTTTTCTGCCATTTCATCCCCATTTTTATCTTTAGAATGAGTTACTAAAGAGTTGTGAACTTTTGGAGGATTAATTTTTCATTGTTTTTTTCACATTTCTTGTTTTTTTATGATGAGATGTATACATCTATTAAAATTAATATCTCTTCCTCTTATATGTGAGGGACTTCTCAGCAGCCATCTCTTAATGTTGTGACCCAGGGTATCAGCATATTGTGTAGGGCTGAATTTAATCCTAAATCTTTTCAGTGTAGTTTTCCTGTGACTTCTTGGGCTGTGATTAGTAGTTTTGCCCACAGTGAATACTGTGTTACAACCCAAAGAACCCACTTTCTCTGTAGCTCTCTTAAGAGTGAGGTCCTTCTGATAGTTTACAGAGTTATATAGTAGAGAGTGAAATAGGTGGGGTATGCCCTCTATACCTTCCCCTCCAGTCTTGTTAGCAATGTGTTATCTGAAAGGATATGAGAGTAGCCTATACTGAGTTTTCTTGTAAGTGCAGTGTCCACAATAGCAGTGTTTCTTTCTGCTCTTACTATAGGGATAAATGTCTAGAAGTGGGAATTCAGGCCCCCAGATAGGCCTACTTTGGGCCATTTCATTACCTGGGGCCTTTTATTTCCTCTCTTCTTAAACTGAAATATGCAGCGATGTTTAAGTGCAGCTAGGTTATAGCTAGAGTAAAGTTTGAATTCTCTCAAATAGGCTGGAAGTATAGCTAAGTGGCCACCAAACATGCATGAAGTGCCAGAGTTTATCCCTAGCATTGCCCAGAAAAACAAAGAACAGTAATAATGACATAAAAGTAAACAAGATATTAAAGTGCCATACCAAGCATATATAACCAACAATCAAAAATAGAAAATAATGGTAACATGATGTAGAATAAACTAAGAAGTTAAAAATTAATAAAAAGTGAAATTGATTTTAAAAATATAAGAAAAATTTTAAGACTGGAAAATAAGGACAGGAAAAACTTTTTAATAAAAGGGAAAAGTGAGAAAATGAGAGGAAGAAAAGATGCAGTTAAAGCATAAAATATAATAAAATCACAATGGTAATAATAAAAAGTAGAATAAATGGAGAGATAAAAAAGTAAAAACTTTCTCCTGCCTAAGTTACTTGGATTGGAGATGCTTCTTTCTGGGTTTTCTAATGTTAGAATCTTCTCAGGCATGGGAAGGGAAATGTGTTATAGCTGAAGCATGTTGTAACCCACTTTAGCTCAAGAGAAAACTTGTGTGTTAGGCAGGCTGCACCCAAGCTTCCCACTGGGCAGGCTCAGAGAGTGTTGACTGTGAGATGTATTTCTTCCAAAAGCTTTTTGTATGCATACCCCGGTGTCAGGTATGTGTGATATGGGGGGCCACCAGAGCCCTTTTCACCAAAATATCTTCATCAGAATGTGGACTGCACTGAGTAGAAATGCACTCTCTCCAGTGGCCCCTTCTGCATACCTGGTGGCATGGCATTTTGGGCTGCAGCAAGTCCTTCTTATCCACAGAGGTACAGTGGTATGTAGGCCATGCCAGGTGGGGATATTTTTGACCAGAGTTCTCTCTCTATTCTGTTTGCCCAGGGACATGGCAAATTACCAAGTTGAGGCACATCCCCAGAGTGCCTTCAAGATGGGGGATCAATCACATACCTGTATTTGTGCTGGACTGGAGACTGTGGGAAGCAATCAATTTTGCCAGCCTTGGTCTCAGTGTTTTTGGATCCATCCTGCTCTTGAAGCCATCATGGCTGGTATCCCTCCTCATCACAGAATGGAAGCACTGACCTCTGTGTCCTCCACTCTCTTCCCCTCCTTGTCTGTGTATTGCACTGCTTAAACTTCTCAGTAATTTTGTGTCAGACACTCTACCAAGCCATGTCTAGTGTGGCCGTCTCCCACCCAGTCATTGTGATGGAATTTCCACGGGGACCCTGAATTGTGATAATTCGGATTTTGGGATCCTCAGAGTAGTTCAGTCCCTAACAATAGGACTCTTCTCAAGGTGGGTCCTGGTTTATAACACTCTGAGTTTGATGAGTGAAATAATGAATCTTTTCTCTAAAGCTAGCTTGTTGTGCTACAGGAGGCACTTTCAAATTAAATCCTTGAACTGAATTTAAAGCTTGTAAGAACTGTGAATTTCTGCCACAGTTATGACTGCTAGTCTGCTCTTAATATTGGGGTTGTTTGCACTCTCTGGCTTACCTTATGCTTGCAGTGTCAGATTCTCTGCTAGAGCCAGGGAACAGGATTGAAGCTGTGAATTGTTTTGTTCTTTTCTCTGAGTTACCTTCCTGATTCTCTGTGCTCTTTAGATTTCCTGTCACTGATTTATTGGTTCCAAGAATTTTTCCTCTCTTTCTTTTCTCAAAATAAAGTTTCTTTTTTGTTACCTTGATTCTTCTAACTTATAGAGTTGCAGGAATGATATCTCTGTATCTGCAATCTTATTCTTTATGGTTTAGATATCAATTTGACTAGATTAAGCTATATCTAGAGAACTGGTAAAGCCTTCTATATGTGTTTGTGATGTTATTGCAGGGAAGAGATTTGTGTGTGAGTCAGTGGAAAGAATCTCTGTTATGCAAAATACGATGAATTTATGTTTACTATAAAAAGGGCTAATAGTTTGACAAGAAAATGAGGAATATCCCAACATAAAAATTTAAAACATTTTAATGCCTAATTCATAAAAACTGAAATTAACAAATGTATTATTGGCGATGATAAGAAAAAAATACCAAACACTTTTTGAGACTTGATTTGTATTTGACAACTTGTTCAGTGTTTTACAATCTTACTGCACTTAATTCTCATCAAAATTCTCTGCAAAAATTGGTAGTAGAGTCATACTAATTTTACAGACAAGGAAACAGAAGTGGAGAAAGGTTGAATAAATTGACAAACATTAAAAATGATAAAGATTGTATTTCACAGTAGTAAAAATAGAAAAACCTGTTTGATTTTTGCAGAGGCAAATTAAATGTCCATGGCTGTTGAAAAGGAATGGAAGTCTGTGTTTTCAAATAAGGGTACTAGAAAGGTAGATTGTAGAACATTCCCATGCTTAGTATGGGATCACATGTGTATTAGTCAGTTTTGTGTTACTATACCAAGATACCTAAAGAAGGCTAAGAAAAGAGTTCCATTTAACTCATAGTTCTGTAGATTCAAAGCCCAAAATGTTAGACACCCCATTGATTCAGCTTCTGGTGAGAGTCTAACAGGGGACAGCAGGTGTGTGTTGGGGGAGATCACATCATGAAATAGGAAGCCAGAGAGTGGTACATAAGTCTATCTCACTGTTTTTTGTTGTTGTTGTTGTTGTTTTTTTTTTTTTTGGTACTGGAGATTGGACTCAGGGGCACTGGACCACTGAGCCATATCCCCAGCCCTATTTTGTGTTTTATGTAGAGACAGGGTCTCACTCAATTGCTTAGCACCTTGCCATGGCTGAGGCTGGCTTTGAACTCGTTCTCCTGTCTTAGCCTCCCAAAGTGCTGGGATTACAGGCTTCAGCCACCACGCCTGGCTCTATCTCACTCTTATAACAACTAACTTTCACCAGTACTCAGGGTTCCCAATAGAGTTACCATCATCTCTTCTGAGGGAAATTCCACCAATCACTTAAGGACTCTTCCTTACTAGGTCCCACCCTTAAAAGTTCCATGCCATCTTCCAAGCTCTCCCACTAAGAACTAAGCATTCAACATATGTATCCTTAGGAAACAAGTTGCATAAAATTCATAGAAATATTTTAGAAACTTCATCTGCATTTATATTTTAACCCCAAAATACTACCACTAGAATATCATGTTGGAAATATTAGAACTATAAAATATGTATGTGTATTGGAACATGTAGATTTATTATCAATAGTGTCAATATTTTAATAATGTGAAGAAATATTTATGATAAAGAATATATCTATCTCTCTATACTGCTTGTGTGTCCAAATATTTCTCTATATGATATATAATATATAATATAATGTATGTATCTGCAAAAATTATATACATATAAATACAGTGTAAATATGCTAGATATGTGTATATAATTCATATTTAACTTTGTTTTAAAAATGTAATTTCATACATGTAAAGTAAAAATTTGTAAAATATTTTATCATTGTGAGTGCAAATTTATTAAAAAGTTCATGTTTTAATTTTTAAAACTATAAATATTATAGTAAGAAAATATAAAAGGAGTACATAACAGATTTATTACATTAAGAAGCTGATATAAATTTAATAATGTATTTTTTTCAAACAAATAAATTGTTTTCCTAGAAAATTCACATGATCCACAATAATTCCAAGATAATTTTTACTGTGTGGCATTAGTGGTGCCAATTAATGGCTTCTTGTGCTCTAATATTCTGACTCTGTAGTGACCCTCTGCTCTGATCCCAGGATCTTTCTAGTGACTTGCTTTATCTAACCAGATATTAGCAACAAACAGAAGCATGAATAAAGATGTACATGGAATAAAGCCATTCTAGAGTGGCCAGCCACAGCATGCAATCAACCTCAAATGTATAAAGAAGCCTAGCTGAGTTCTTCCAAATATGGCCTAAATTATCACTGCTCTTCTCATCTACAGTTTTATTACAAATAAGAATATTTTTAAAACTCACTGTGTTTTGATGGTTTGTTACATGGTTTGTTACTTTAGCAATATAGATAATTGCTCTTCATTCATAAAAGGCATATATTGGTCAACATAGTAAGGAGATCAGATACCTTGGATTGTCTTGTTGATAGTGAACAGAGAAACTAAAGGAAAAGAATACTGGAACAAAATAAATGGAAATATTTGCATTTAGAATACATGGAGACACATCAATATGAATCCAAAGAGCATACTACTTTAAATTTTCAAATAAATACTATTTTTACTTTACTTGCTCCAAGACAAAATCCTATGAAATCATTTTAAGTCATCACTAAATATCATGGTGAGGAAATTTTTGTTTAACATGGAAAGATATAGTAAGAATCTTCAAAAATGACACATGACTAAAAATAAGGGCTTTCAGCTTGTTTATGCATTTCCGGAGTTGTGTTATTTTTCTGATAACTAAAGTGTGTAGACTTGGGCTAATATTTTATCTTTTGATTTTTAAAGCCTTTTAAGATAAATTTACATATTTATTTATTATTAACATATTATTTGTACATACTCATGGAGTTTGATGTTGTATTTCCATGTAGGCATACAGTGTACATCGAGCACATGAACCAACCTTCTTCCTTTAGGGCTTCTATTATAGATATTAACTTGTATTAATTGCATAAATTAACAGATTTCATTGTGCCATTTTCACATATACATATGCATTTTTAAATCATGCAGTCTACCTATTACCACCTATTTCCTTTTTTGTTCTCTCCGCACTACCAAGGCCCCTTCCCTTTCCTTAATAGTTTCTATTCTGCTTTCAGGTAATATTTTTATTTCCATATATGAAAGAAAATAATGCAATACCTGTCTTTCTATGTCTAACTTTATGTCACTTAACATGATGACCTTCAGTTTTTTCATTTTCCTACACATTTGATTTCAGTTTTCTTCATAGCTGAATAATATTTTACTGTGTACTATGTACACTATATTTTCCTTATCTGTTGACAGGCAGCTGGGTTGATTTTGTAACTTGGCTATTGTGAACAATGCTGCAAGGAAGATAGATCATAAAGGTATGTCTTTTGATCGCTGACTTCATTTCTTTCAGATATATACTAAGTAGTGGGATAGCCAGGTGACATAGTAGTCTTGCTTAGTGTTTTGAAGAACCTCCACACCGTTCTTTATAGTGGCTGTACTAATTTACATTCCCACCATCAGTGTATGAGGGCTTTTGATTGTTCACATCCTTACCAACATTCACTTTTTGCTTCATTCATAGCAAACCATTCTGACTGGGGTGAAATGGAGTCTCAATGTAGTTTTTATTTACATTTCTCTGATGGTTTAAGTAGTTTTGAATACTGTATTTAAAATCACTGGTTTTTATCCATTACCACAAAAATAGCATTGCTAATTCATCAAAAATATTAAGTCACATAACACCTGGAGATATTCAACTCATTGCAACTTTTACATTTGAAATAATTTGCTTGAAATCACACTGCTGGTTATGGCACAGCTTAAATTAGTACTCTGATCCCTTTGCTTTATTTAGTGATCTCTGCACTAATCTCTATTCAGTGCTTATATTATTTGCATGTAGGAAGTAAACCTAAGGCAATTAAACAAAATCACAAATATCTCCTGAACAGTGGTCTATGGCCATATCTGTATCTTAATGGACCACAAATCAAATATGACAATAAATTCAGTGTGTAAGCCAGTATAATTAGTACACATATCTATGTTCATTTTTACCAAGAGTTGTTTAAAAATTGCCTTTACCCTCCAAAATTACCATTATGCAAGGTTATCTCTTCATGTTCTAAGTGGTTATGAAGAGCGTTCCTCCCCTAATATTACTTCCCCATCTCTTCCTTCATCATGAGTTTATAATGAATGCTTAAGTCCATTCAAAGTCATCTCTCACAAGGATAACATATTCAGTACTTTAGAATTTTGAATTCTGCATAAAAATTCATGTACTAATCAACATGTATTTATGGTTGTATGTGATAGTTAACTATTTGAATGAATTCATAAATAAGATGACTAATTGCTACTGGATGCCCTAGTAGTATAGTTTGTCCAGAGGACTATGTGCAATAATTTTAAATGGCAGTTGTTTACAAAGATATAATTATGACATTAAATTTAATTTTAATAAGACTTGTAGAGTTGACAAATTCCCAGTGTGTTTCTGTTGGAAAGAAAGCTACTGCTATTTCACCTTTTATTGTTGTCTAAAATAACATGATTCTCCATGTACCAGCTGCCTCAACCAGGATCTCTCCTCTCCTATTTTTCCTCAGAGCTTAAAGAGCACCTTAATTACTCATAGCTGCTAATTAACTTTCTAATTTAGTCTGGAAGCATTTTTATCTAAGACTACAAAGGGCAAATGGAATTATCTATGGAATTGGGCATTTGATGAAATGGTGCATTATTTTTTTTAAAAAAGTATGCAACTAATGCTTCCATAGTCTATGCTATGTGCCAGTCCATGCTCAAAATTCTATAAAACTATAAACTAGGTCAATCCTCATAGCAACCATATGAAAATTTATTGATGTGAAAGTTAAGGTACAGCAAATTTTAATAATATGACCAAGATTACACAACAAATGGCAGGGAGTAATGGATCCAGAGTATCTTCAAGGATGAAGCTTGTCCCCTACTCTCTGTGACCTCTAAGATCATATTCATCTTACTCTTATTTTTGCAATGTTTATGTCTTTAGTACATAACTTAGCATTTTATTGCAAGAGCTTCAAAGTTAAGATTGTGTTTTCAAATTATATAGCCAAGTAAGTATTTTTATTCTAGGCCACATTTGCAATGGTAGGGTTAGGCATGTTTCAATTTTTCATAATGTTATGTGTATTATTGAGTGAGCATTTTTATAATATGCTGCAGGCTTTTTGTCTCTAGTCATAAGTATATGAAAATTTATTAATGATTTCTCTTAGAACATTTGGAGACTTTTGAAGGTTAGTAAAGAACAACAATTTTTTAAAATATTGGAGCATATTTTGTATCCCATGCAGATTATTGGAATTGGTTGCAACAGTATAGACAAAAAAAAAAAATCTTTCTGACACTTTAGCCACTATATATAAGTACTGGAGATTGAACTCAGGGGCACTTGACCACTGAGCCACATCCCCAGACCGATTTTGTGTTTTATGCAGAGACAGGGTCTCACTGAGTTGCTTAGCACCTTGCCGTTGCTGAGGCTGGCTTTGAACTCGCGATTCTCCTGTCTCAGCCTCCCTATATAAGCACTCTTAAGATTGTTATTGTTACCATTTTGGGCAAGCCCATTCTGAAAACATTGCCTTTAATATCCATTAATGTTTTGCACAACAAAAGAATACAAACTAACTCATCATTCTTGAAAGTTTGTTTATTTTTTCAAATCAACTTACATTTTTAGGAAGAGAGAGTACTGTCAAGAAAGGAGAGAGGAGCTGGGATTGTAGCTCAGCGGTAGAACGCTTGCCTCGCATGCGTGAGGCCCTAGGTTCGATCCTCAGCACCACATACAAAGCAATAAAATAAAGACATTGTGTCCATCTACAACTAAAAAAAAAAAAAATTAAAAAAAAAAAAAAAAGAAAGGAGAGAGATACGGAACAAATATATCCTTCCATATTTATGAAGGAATTATAGTAAGATGAAAGCCATATATTGATAAAACACTTCACTTTAGTTTTATAGAGTATCTGTTGGAGGAATACTACTGAGGTTATTTAGAAAAGAAGCTTTTTGTTTCTTAGCTGAAATAACCTGCAGTTTTTTTTGTGGATATTTGCAGGAAGTATGGTAATAGAAACTGGAAGCTCTGTTATATGTTACTAGAAGTTACAACTATATCAAAGGTAAGTTATGCCAAAAATATCATATATTAAGAACAATGTAATGTCCTTAATTTATATTTACATAGAATACCACAAAAGCATTCAAATGTATTTCATTGAATTTAAAGTTGTTTGGGGAATAATCGGAAAATTGTGTAAGCACACATATTGACCCTCAAATTGACGGTGGAATTTTAAATGACTATAAAATCTTAACAATAAAAACTTGTAGTCCCTTTAGGTGTAGCAAGTGAAAAATTTATATTTTTTAGAATAGAAATGGAGGAATAGGCAGGAATATAGCAATTAGAGAAAGTAATGTTGAAAACCTCTGACTTGACCCTTTTTAGTGAGGGCATTCATTATTTTCAATAAATTAAAATAGTATTGTATACAAATATATGCATGTGTGTATATGTATGTATATATATATGTGTGTATGTATATGCATGTATATCTCCAAAGATCTTAAACATATTAATATTGTTTTTATTTTAAAATAATCTTACCTGTTTTTATGTTCAAATATTGTGGATAGTCTAATAATGAATCTTGATGCTTATTTGGTTTTAAGTGAGGGAAGAGTATTTTTAAGGTACTGAGTTGATACCAAGGGCTGTATGTTAAATAGTTTATCAGATATATATTTGGAATCAACTGCTATTGGTTTTGTGATACATAGCTATATTGGTTTGCATAAATTAACTCCTGAATCTTTTTTTGACAACTTTGATATGACATAGATGCAGAGTTCATACTACTGCAAAAAATGGTAATCTATACCTAATGATACCTTTTAAAATTTGAAAAAAAATATTTTTGACACTCATTAGGATTTTCTGGAATTAAGTGATATAATATTACATTATTAAAATAGAAAGAGAAGCTCAATGTCATCTGATGGATGATAGACTAAGATCTATTAATCAGTCATTGAGTGACTGATCTATCCGAGTTGGGTGTTAGTTACTAAAGTAAACACAGACCCTTTTTTTTTAGCTGTCTTAACAGAGAATAGTCAAAAGCAGACTTCAGTGGACAATGTTAAGATGAATTATATTCACCTTGTAATAAATTACATTTTGAAATTTTAGTGGATTTTGTCAACTAAAACTGACTTCTAAACACAATGGAAATGCCTATCTTCTCAAATTCTCCTACCAAATTTAATTCTGGACATTTCAGCTGCTTCCACTGAAAGCAATTTCAATCCTTGCAAACTAATGTTTCCTTATGATGGCACATGTGATACATGGAAGGATCATAGTTTTGAAAACTATTTGTAGAAAGCAACTATAGGTCATATCTTGTATTAATTTTCAATTACTGCTATATATAACAAATTAATAGATATTTAGTGACTTAAAAACGTAAATATATTATTTTCAAGTTCCAGAAATCAAAACTCTGAAATCAGACTGAATGTAAAGTCAACATGTAGGTAGGCTTGATTCCTTCTAAAAGTCATGAAGGGAGAATGTTTTCTTTTCTTTTTCAGTTTCTAGAGGTTGCATAAGATTTTTTTCTCTGCCATGGTCTTCAATGCATTCAGATCTGTAAACAGCAGATTTTAATGTTTATATTTCTATCAGCAATCTGTTCATGACAACTAGTGCATAGTCTCTGAGGATCTTAAGATGCTTCTGCTTCTGTTTGTCATGTAACTTGAAAACCATTTCCATAGTTTGTTTTGTTTTGTTTTCTTTGTACTGGGTCACAGTACATATTATTCATGTGTTCTAACACTGAGCTACATCCCTAGGCATTTTTTAAAAAAATAATTTGAGAGATTGTCTTGCTAAATTGCCCAGGCTGGTCTTCAACTTACAATTCTCCCACTTCATCCAATCCACTTTCATACTTTAAAAGTATTTGTTACCACTTTCAGGTATCAAAATCTGTATTCATTTCTTATTGCTGACATAACAAACTATCAGAAACTTTGTGGTTTATAGCAACATCAATTTATTCTTTTTTACAGTTGTAGATGTAGGAAGAGTGAAATAAAGATGTCAACAGAACTACATTAAGAATCAATTTCATTTCTTCCATTAATCTTCAACAGATGGCCTGCGTTGGCTAACATGTGCCCCTTCTTTGTATCAATGCAACCTCCTGCTTCCATCATCATATCTCTTATTATTAACTATGAAGTTCTTGGCTTCCTCTTATGCGCATTCCTGTGACTCCAATAGGATCATCTGGATAATCCAAAATAAACTTCCAGTCTCAGGATTCTTTCCTTACATCTGCAAAGTCCCTTTACCATGGAAGGTAACACATCCACAGGTTTCCAGTGTTAGGGTGTGAGCATTTTTAGGGGGACCATTATTTGGCTAACCAAAAATTTCATGTGCAAAAGATTTTTCTAAATTCTGATAAACTAAGACATTAGAGGGCTTTCTGGAATTAAATAAGCTATTTTGCCATATTTGGTTAATGAATCCGCTACATGCCAAAGTATGAAATAATTTTAAACTATACAACATGGTATTGATATGTTGTGTGAGTTGAGTAAACAAGTTAGTATACAGAACAGGAGATTAAGGGGAATGAGCTAGCAAGGTAGATAGGAACTTTTATAATTGATATGAATGAAATAAGGTCTCTACAATGAACTGAATATAGAATTGAGATAATAATACCTGCACTGTGAAATATTAGTAAGACTAAGAAATAAGAATATCAGGCACAGAAGAGTATTCAATTAAGCACCATACAATTCATAATCATTCTACATGTTCTTCATTTAAGACTGTATTAAATTTATGCCAATATAACCTTACATTTTTAAAAATGTGACATAAGAATTATTATAGGTATTATATTTATATTTAACAAAATAAAAACATCAGTTGATTTAAGACATAAATTGAAGTGAACTGGTCCATATTTTTTATGAGAACTGACATTGAAATTTATTGCTTATGATCGTTTGAGAAAAATATGCTTATGTGTGAGGTATTTGAGTATCAGAAACTAAAGAGTAAAAATTTGTGAAATCTTACTTTTTGTGAAAGAAGATATTTTTCTGTAATTTATCTCATTAAAAATAGAGAAGATAGCCAGGCGCGGTGGATCAAGCCTGTAATCCCAGCACTTAGGGAGGCTGAGACAGGAGAATCGCGAGTTCAAAGCCAGCCTCCCCAATGGTGAGGCACTAAGCAACTCAGTGAGACCCTGTCTCTACATAAAACACAAAATAGGGCTGGGGATGTGGCTCAGTGGTCGAGTGCCCCTGAGTTCAATCCCTGGTACCAAAAAAAAAAAAAAAAAAA